>JAOTOM010001921.1:0-80000 GCA_034440615.1 Ashinkailepas kermadecensis | reverse complement strand
TGGTTTAATCACGCTCTTCCTAGGGTTGGAATTTCGATTGAGAGTGACGCAGCCAGGATTTTCCTTGTGGGGGGGGGGAGGCAGACCAAAACAATTCAATCAAGCAGAGAGGTTTCAGCAAGCGAAGCTCGCCGATAGCTCTCTCAGTTCCTTATCGTCAATATCGTCGATATCGACGATATTGACGACATCGACACAGTGGTGGCAGGAAGCCGACAGCAGGGACAACGGCCGCTCATTTGCAACGTTTGACTTTTCATCAACGCGCCATTTCAGCGAGCTCACCGTGAGTGTGTGTGGAAGCGCCTCGCTGGGCGCCAGTCCGGTCGTTGCGAGCGGCCATCCGCCGACAACACAGCCAGTCGGCCGGCCATCCGCCGACAACACAGCCAGCCGGCCGGCCATCCGCCGACAACACAGCCAGTCGGCCGGCCATCCGCCGACAACACAGCCAGCCGGCCGGCCATCCGCCGACAACACAGCCAGTCGGCCGGCCATCCGCCGACAACACAGCCAGTCGGCCGGCCATCCGCCGACAACACAGCCAGCCGGCCGGCCATCCGCCGACAACACAGCCAGTCGGCCGGCCATCCGCCGACAACACAGCCAGTCGGCCGGCCATCCGCCGACAACACAGCCAGCCGGCCGGCCATCCGCCGACAACACAGCCAGTCGGCCGGCCATCCGCCGACAACACAGCCAGTCGGCCGGCCATCCGCCGACAACACAGCCAGCCGGCCGGCCATCCGCCGACAACACAGCCAGTCGGCCGGCCATCCGCCGACAACACAGCCAGTCGGCCGGTCAAATCCCGCCGGAATCCGGGTCAAATCCCTGTCGGTCGTCCGGCAGCAGCGAGACCAGCTGGTTGGCCGTACAACCAGACCAGCTGGTTGGCCGTCCGGAGCGGCCACTGCCACCGCCGACACCCCGCCAGGGAAGCTGACACCCCGCCAGGTAAGCTGACACCCCGCCAGGTAAGCTGACACCCCGCCAGGTAAGCTGACACCCCGCCAGGTAAGCTGGCATTTCACCCGAGGTAAGCTGACACACCCCGCCAAGAAAGCTGGCATTCCCCGCTAGGTATGCTGGCACCCGCGCCAGATAAGCTGGCATTCCGTGCCAGGTAAGCTGGCATTCGGTGCCAGGTAAGCTGGCATTCCGTGCCAGATAAGCTGGCATTTCCAGCTAGGTATGCTGGTATATTCCGCCAGGTATGCTGGCATCTCCCGCCAGGTAAGCTGGCATTTCTGGCTAGGTAGGCTGGTATTCTCCGCCAGGTATGCTGGCGTCTCCCGCCAGGTAACTGAGGCCACACTCGGTGCCACACTCGGTGCCACACTCAGTGCCACACTCGGTGCCGTGCCACACTCGGTGCCACACTCGGTGCCACAGTCGGTGCCACACTCGGTGCCACACTCGGTGCCACACTCGGTGCCACAGTCGGTGCCACACTCGGTGCCACACTCAGTGCCACACTCGGTGCCACAGTCGGTGCCGTGCCACACTCGGTGGCAAACCCTCACAATGCCGGCGGCTCTCTAAAGACGATCAATTTGCTCATCAATCTCCTCGGATGATGTTGAACCTTGACAAAAGTCGGCACCAATCCTGAGCTGCCACAGACGCAGTTGGTAATCGGTCTGTGGGGTGAGAGTGGCGATCAGAGGGGGGGGGGGAGCTGGTGAGGATGGCGCTGTGGAGGGAGTGGTAGTGGTGGCACGGTGGTGAGGATGGCAGGGTGGTTGTGCGGTGATGGTGGCGGTGTCGGTGTAGGTGAGGGCGGTGGGGGTGGTAGTGGGGAGGTCTGGCTGCTACTGGTGATGGTGGCGGTGTCGGTGGAGGTGAGGGCGGTGGGGGGTGGTAGTGTGGAGGTCTGGCTGCTACTGGTGATGGTGGCGGTGTCGGTGGAGGTGAGGGCGGTGGGGTGGTAGTGGGGAAGTCTGGCTGCTACTGGTGATGGTGGCGGTGTCGGTGGAGGTGAGGGCGGTAGGGGTGGTAGTGGGGAGGTACGGCTGCTACTGGTGATGGTGGTGGTGTCGGTGGAGGTGAGGGCGGTGGGGGTGGTAGTGGGGAGGTCTGGCTGCTACCGGTGATGGTGGCGGTGTCGGTAGAGGTGAGGGCGGTGGGGGTGGTAGTGGGGAGGTCTGGCTGCTACCGGTGATGGTGGCGGTGTCGGTAGAGGCGAGGGCGGTGGGGGTGGTAGTGGGGAGGTCTGGCTGCTACCGGTGATGGTGGCGGTGTCGGTGGAGGTGAGGGCGGTGGGGGGTAGTGTGGTAGTGTGGAGGTCTGGCTGCTACCGGTGATACCGGTGATAGCACAGAGCACAGAGTGTGAGCATAGATACACAGATAGATACACACAGATACACAGATACACAGATACACCAGACAGATACACATATACACCAGACAGATACACACAGATACACCAGACATATACACACAGATACACACAGATACACAGATACACCAGACAGATACCCACAGATACACAGATATACCAGCCAGATACACAGATACACCAGCCAGATACACAGATACACCAGACAGATACCCACAGATACACAGATATACCAGCCAGATACACAGTTACACCAGACAGATACACATATACACCAGACAGATACCCATATACACCAGACAGATACACACAGATACACCAGACAGATATATAAAGATACACAGATACACCAGACAGATACCCACAGATACACAGATATACCGGCCAGATACACAGATACACCAGCCAGATACACAGATACACCAGACAGATACCCACAGATACACAGATATACCAGCCAGATACACAGTTACACCAGACAGATACACATATACACCAGACAGATACACACAGATACACCAGACAGATACACAAAGATACACAGATACACCAGACAGATACACACAGGTATACAGATACACAAGACAGATAAACACAGATACACCAGACAAATACACACAGATACACAGATACACCAGACAGATACACACAGATACACCGATACACCAGACAGATACACATATATACACAGATACACCAGACATATACACACAGATACACAGATACACCAGACAGATGCACACAGATACACATATATACCAGCCAGATACCCACAGGTACACAGATACACCAGACAGATACACACAGATACACAGATACACCATACAGATACACACATATACACATATACACCAGACAGATACACACAGAGACACCAGACAGATACACACAGATACACAGATACACAGATACACCAGATAGATACACATATATACACAGATACACCAGACAGATACCCACAGATACACAGATACACCAGACAGATACACACAGATACATAGATACACCGGACAGATACACACAGATACACCAGACAGATACACACATAAACACAGATACACGAGACAGATACACACATATACACAGATACACCAGACAGATACTGACAGATACATACAAAAGTGACGCGCTATGCTGAGTCCAGGTGTACCGGCGAAGAGCACGCCTCCTGGGACATGCCTTCCGGGACTGTCGCTCCCTCGGTGGGGAGAGGAGAGAGATATCCGCCGTCTCGTCCACCTCGAGAGCTGGGGCCTGCCCCGGGCCAAGTCGTGGGTCAATGACCAGAGCCCAGAGCGGCCCACTCGCTACGCAGAAACGGTCGAGTATATAACGGCCGTCTGTCCGCTACTCATTCCCCGGCAGCAGTGCTGACGGGCTTACAACTCGCTACTGGACGCCGAGTGGTGTTGAGCGTGCATCGGACGACGAATTGATGCTCGAGCTGGAGCCCGTCACTTGGAGCCCGGACACTGCCAGCTGGAGCCTGTCACTTGAAGCCCGGACACTGCCAGCTCGCCGTCGGTGTTGCCGCTCAAGTTGCAAGCCAGTGCGAACCCCGGCTTCGTCCGGGTGCTGCAGGTGCTGAAGGTGCTCCGGGTGCTCCAGATGCTGCAGTGTTCCAGGTGCTGCAGGTGCTGCCGGGGTCAGACCAGGACCAGCCGCTGCCGTTATCGGTCAGCCGAGTCAGTCGTCTCGTGTACGACCTCTGCCGCGTCAGCCCTCCCAGCGCCAACTCCATCGCCGCCACCGGGCCAGTCGTCTCGTGTACGACCTCTGCCGCGTCAGCCTTCCCAGCGCCAACTCCATCACCACCACCGGGCCAGTCGTCTCGTGTACGACCTCTGCCGCGTCAGCCCTCCCAGCGCCAACTCCATCACCACCACCGGGCCAGTCGTCTCGTGTACGACCTCTGCCGCGTCAGCCTTCCCAGCGCCAACTCCATCACCACCACCGGGCCAGTCGTCTCGTGTACGACCTCTGCCGCGTCAGCCCTCCCAGCGCCAACTCCATCACCACCACCGGGCCAGTCTCCTCGTGTACGACCTCTGCCGCGTCAGCCCTCCCAGCGCCAACTCCATCACCACCACCGGGCCAGTCGTCTCGTGTACGACCTCTGCCGCGTCAGCCCTCCCAGCGCCAACTCCATCGCCGCCACCGGGCCAGTCGTCTCGTGTACGACCTCTGCCGCGTCAGCCCTCCCAGCGCCAACTCCATCACCACCACCGGGCCAGTCGTCTCGTGTACAACCTCTGCCCCGTCAGCCTTCCCAGCGCCAACTCCATCACCACCACCGGGTCAGTCGTCTCGTGTACGACCTCTGCCGCGTCAGCCTTCCCAGCGCCAACTCCATCACCACCACCGGGCCAGTCGTCTCGTGTACAACCTCTGCCCCGTCAGCCCTCCCAGCGCCAACTCCTTCGCCACCACCGGGCCAGCCACCACTGGCGATCTGGGTGACGAACTGGACTTGGTTGCGTGTCTGCGTGTCCCATGGAAGCAATTCCGGAAGCGTTTCGCGAACACCATGTCACTGGATCACTGGATTGGTTGCCGGCTGCTTGCCGGGAGGACATCTGGCGATACGGCATGCAACTTGTTCCAACAGGATGCAAGAGCACGTCACTGAGGACACCTAGTGGCGGCTGTCTTTCTCCAGGACGGAGCTGGTAGCCGCCTGGCTTTCTCCGGGGCGGAGGTGGTAGCCGCCTGGCTTCTGCCAAATGAATAAAATTCTGCGGTGGTTATTCTCAAACGTGCGAAGAGACAACTGGAGAAGCGTGGTCGAACCGTAAAGTGCTACTTTATCAAAATCTATCTCTACTGGGTGTGCCAACATCTTCATCGTCCCTGGACCCTTTCAGTCAGCACGGGCCCCTTACGTCGGTCCAGGAGCCCTTCACGTCGGCACAGGGGGCTCTTGCGATCCCCTTGCACCGACGCCTTGGGAAACCCTCGGACCCTCCGGGAGAGGCTGCCCCCTTCGTCCCACTCCCTTGGCTACTCCATCGACTTCAAGAACGAATAGTGAAACGGAAATGATAGTTTTATTGGGGCTCAAATATGATGAAATGATAGATAGTACAAGCTCTTCCTAAAACAAAACTGGGGGAACAAGTCACAAACCTGAAGCAGACAAATACCAAAATTCGGGCCTGCTGGTGTTCTCTTTGAAGTGTACAAAAGTGAATGTATATGCAGATATCTTGAACTCTACAGTGCCAGCCGTTTTTTCATCGGAAATTTTGAGATAGTTAATGTGGGTCTGGATTAATGTAACGCTGTTTTTGTTATTCTGCTCTTATGACCTTGTAAAATAAGCCGAAGGTGATAATTTGTAGTGCAACTTGTTCAGACACATCACATCGTGTTCCTATTTGCTCTGTAGATTCTACATTTCTTTCGAGATAGAGAGACGTTCAGAACACGTTGTCGCCGATCCTTCCCAGACGGGAAAGCTGAATTATGATTGCGGTCGGCCACGGGTTATGCGTCAAAATTTCTAAATCCGTCAATATTCAGCCCCCAACCGTAACTAATCGTGGAAGCAAAGCAGCGTTCAGCTAGATTGTATAGTCGGCAAGTGCTGTCTAAACAAAATACAAGAGAAAATTAATGAATAAATAACCAATTAGTAATATATGATATATGAATATGCATAAATAATAAGTATAAATATTTGTAGCCAACAATAATCAATTCCAAAAAATTTCCAAGATTCACACAAATATTTATGAAATCATGGAATGAGCAACTCAACGATTTCCATCCAATGAAACCTTAGAAAATGTGAACCGCAAAAATCGTCTCGGGTTATAGCGTACTAGAGAACTAAAATAACCGGTGGCATTCACGGAAATTAACATCCTGCCAAATGCTGACTTGGGCTCTGAGCCGCTTCGTTGACACCTTTCCGCCGGTGTTCTATTCCACCGACTATTGCATATGTCGGCTAGGGGGCATTATATTATTATATATTATTCAAACGTCTCACCCCCTCCCCCCCTTCCCCGCCTGGGGAAGGCACCTTCTGTTGCCGGCCGGCTGCCGTCTTTAATAAAAACTTGCAGCATGAAATCCCCTGAGATTTTACGACAAGTCTCCCAAATACATAACTTCCTGTTGAAATTAAACTTCAACAAAATGACCACCATTGTCGTATCTCACCCTTGCATGGGTTCCTGCGGGCGGGGCATGTCACGTTGCTGCAATACGCTCACTGCTGCGACAGCATATGCTATCTTGCGCCGGCCGAGTTGCTCGGCAGACAGTCATATCGCGGCAGGATGTTGCCTACTGAGCAGCCCCTCCCCTGACCGCCGCACAGTCGACCAGTGAATCCCGAGGACGAGGTTGTGATCCTACGGAGCTGGCAGGGACCTGTGTGGATCTGCGCTGCCCCGACCTCGCCCCGGGTAGGCGAGCGCCGGGCCGATACTTGGCGCCGGAGCCCGACTGCTGCGGCGGCGACCGGCGCGCGATTCGGCGCGAACGTCCAGGTCTCGTCTGCCAGTGACAGGTGCAGTAATTCTCGCAAGGCGGATCCCACGCGCAGGTTATGGATCCGGCCATCGATCCGGACGTGGATCCGGACGTGGACAGGCTAGTCAACACGCTGCTACAGCGTTGCGGAGAGCACACCGACCTGCTCATTGACCATGCCGGATTCTGGCACGACGGCGCTCAGGATTTCCTACGAGGCGCAACAATCAACAGTGGGACGATGCGCAAGTGGCTGGCCACGGCGCCGGTGCTGGAGGCGTTGCAGGCGGCCGCCGCCAAGTGCGGCTGTTCGCCGCTCAGACGTCTGTCCGTACAGAGCTGCTCGGTCTCCGGCAGCAGTATCGAGGGGTTCACAGAGACCTACCTGAAGACCGACGGCATACATCGAATGTCGGAAGGCGACGTGATGGTCGAGCTGGGCCCTGTCAGCTGGGTGCTGGACGCTCCTCACGAGGACGACGGCTCGCCGTCGGTGCCGTCGCTCAAGCTGGAAGCCAGTGAGACCCACGGATTTGTCCGGGTGCTGCAGATCCCGCGGTCAGACTGCCGCCACGGCCGGCCGCTGCCGTTCTCGGCAGACAGCGTCCGGCAGATGATGTACGACTTCTTCCGCGTCATCCTTCCCAAAGCCGACTCCATCACCGTCACCGGACCAGCAGTCACGACTTATTTGGATGGGGAAACCGACCACGTGGCGTGTCTGCGTGTCCCGTGGCAGCAGTCCCTTGAGGATTTGGCGAACACCATGTCGCTTAACTGGCTACCGGCTGCCGAGCGAGAAGACATCTGGCGGTACGGCATGCACCTTGTTCTGACAGGATGCAAGGGCAGCGTCACAGAGGAGACCGAGTGGCGGATGTCTTTCTCCAGGGCGGAGGTGGTAGCCGCCTGGGACCTGCCAGCCGATCAAAAATCTGCGGTCGTTATTCTCAAACGTGCGAAGAGACAACTGGGGGAGCATGGACGAACGATCAAATCCTACTTCATCAAGACCTCCCTCTACTGGGTGTGCCAACAAACACCGTGCCACAAGTGGGGCGGTGCCACACAATGTGCGCGGCTCATCCTCGGCTACCTCCAGGCGGCCGTTGCCGCTCGCCGGCTGCCGTCGTTCTTCTGTGAGGACATCAACCTGCTTCGACAGGCCACATCAGTCGACCTGGAAACAATGCAGCAGACAATCGGTGTTCTTCAAGCAGATTTAACTAGGCTGGTGATCCGAGACATGGTGGAGAGCAAGAGGTGTAATGGAGTGTTCAAGCTCGTGCTGTTTCACCAGTCCTGGCAACTGTCTGGGCGTCAACTGCGCATATGCGCGGTACGCAACCTGATCTTGAAGATCGTACAGTATCAAGCTGAATGCCACGTACAGGAAACTCCGCCGCGCATACTTCCAGTGATGCTGCGCATCTCAACTACCAGGGAGATGTTGCAGAGGAGCAGTTCTCCCCTGCATACACTGGGGAGCGAAAGCTCTTCAACAGCTTGAAGCGAAAGCTGTTGCAGGTCATGTCCGTGGCTCCGGACGATCTAGCCGACCGGGCACGCCTGACGCCGTGCCCAGGGGGCGGCTTCACTTGGGACATGGCGCCACTGATGGAGCTGCTCACGGCGGACGACATCCGAGAGATGCTCGTCGACTCATCGGCCGTGTTCGCCTGGTGGAGCAGACAGCTCACTAGGCCACCGTCAGAGCGGCCGGCCGGTCTGTCGTCGGAGCTGAACACCCCGCGCGGCCTCGCCCAGCTGGTGACAAACCCATCGCTGCTGGTGCGGGCACTGGACAAGAGCGTTCGGGGCTAGCCCGTACCTTAGAGGTTCCTGGACCCTAGTCCCAGTTGGTCCGATACCCTGGGGGTCCCTGGTCCCTGGGGGTCCCTGGTCCCTGGAGTCCGATACCCTGGTGGTCCCTGGTCCCTGGTCCATGGGTGTCCGATACCCTGGGAGTCCCTGGTCCGTGGTCCCTGGGGGTGCGATACCCTGGGGGTCCCTGGTCCCTGGTCCCTGTGGGTCCGATATCCTGGGGGTCCCGGACGATACCCTGGGGGTTCCTGGTCCCTGGTCCCTGGGGGTCCGATACCCTGGGGTTCCCGGCCGATACCCTGGAGGTCCGATACCCTGGGGGTCCCGGCCGATATCCTGGAGGTCTGATACCCTGGAGGTCCCGGCCGATACCCTGGAGGTCCCCAGTGTATATGGTCAGCTGCCAGTGAACTCCCTTCTGGTTTGTGTTGAGTGCCCATGATGATTGGATCCAGTGAGATTGGTGCAATACATCAGGAGAAGTGATCGATTGCTTAAGACATTAGTTTTCAATATTTTGAGCGAAGGTCAAGATACAAGTTACAGTCCACCCTTCACCATGACAACCTGGCATACGCTGAGGAAGGCGTCCTCCATGGTTTGAATCCCCGAAGACGATTTGTTTGATTTACCGATTTTATTCGACTGTGGGAAATCGTCCTTTTCATTTTGCCTGTATTCTTCGCGTAAATAAAAAATCAACCCCATTTTATGTACCTTGTTCTTTGTTTTTATAAAGAAAAAGAAAACAAATCCGACGAATTTTTTATGTCGTTCGCATGTATGCAAGAAATAAGCGACTATGGATGATCGTATATCACATTCTTTCCCTTGAAAGCAACCGTTGGCTCGCATCACTCGAGAACATTCGGTAATTCGGTGTTGCCCTTTAATAAGACATTACTTATCGGCGCGCCGTCTTCATGGAATGCTTCATATGGAGGTCCACTGAGTGCTTCGAATGAGGGTCCACTGTGTGCTTCGTATGGGGGTTCACTGAGTGCTTCGTATGGGGGTCCACTGAGTGCTTCGTATGGAGGTCCACTGAGTGCTTCGTATGGGGGTCCACTGTGTGCTTCGTATGGGGTCCACTGAGTGCTTCATATGGGTGTTCATGGAATGTTTCGTACGGGGTTCACAGAATGCTTCGTGCAGTGCTTCGTATGAGGGGGACGGGAGGGGGCGGCAGGTTCGCTAGGACAACTCGATGAATTCATACTGCTACTCGATTTTTTATACCTGATCATGCTGCTAATTAAAATATCCATCCAGCTTTCTTACCAATTGCTAGTTTCGACTTTCTCTTTGTGTTGTTGGCTAAGTTATTGTATAATGTCCATGGTTTGCATGCTATTGATTACTGCAACCCGTAACGCACCGATAATTTACGCTATGGGGGGGGGGATGGCAAACGGATTTTGAGGGGGCCCACCTACCCCTCTAAAAACCCTCGGATTTCGACAACTTTGTCAAGTCTTTCAAAGTGGGCCATTCAATTTTTTTTTCACAAGTAAAATAATCAGTGACCAATATAAATGTTCTATGTGTGCGCCTAATCTACCCCCACTGCTTCTGAGTCACCCCATTCCAACTCTCGAGTCTCCCCCCAAGAATTTAAACTTTTAGCATGGGACCCTATAGAGTGTCCCCCCTCCCAATCAATTTTGACCCACCCAGTACCTTCGTGTATTGTGCTCACCCCCCTCCAAGAATTCTCAATTATCAACGCCCGTGCTCAATTCCCTGCTCACCACACTCTTAGGCTACATCAGGCCAAAGCGATTTCACCTTACATCAGGCCAAAGCGATTTCACTAAACGTTGCTTACAGTCTGGGTAGTTCCCATTTCGCTAATTGTTCTCATAATCGGTTGCTCAAGAACTAAGAATCATGAGTTGTGATTCAGATTCGAGGGCATATCCTCATGGGAAAAATATACCTGCAAACAGCAATGTTCTTACGCAATACCTGCCGCCAGTCCATTGTACCGACCCCACCTTCCTCTTGCATACCATTCTCTGCTGACGCGCCAGGGGCGCCGAATATTCTTGGTTTTACCTTGTGAAAGCTCAAAAGCTCCTGCTTGATCCAGTGTTTTTTTTGGTCGCTAAGAGGTTCACCGCTCTCCCCTGGCTGCGCCTCTGATTACGTGATCTTGCAAGAAGCACTTGAGACTGCATCGCCACGTCGCCCAGAGCTTTCCCTGAAGACCATTCGTCTCCCACCTGGCGCAAAGCGGGAAGGCTATGTTGTACCGCACTACACCGCGCACTGCGGCACAGCCCGCCATGCAGACAGCATAATCAGGTGACCACGACTTCTGCACGTGTCGTGTGGCGGGCAGGGGTTAAGTCGGCACGACAGTGCTGCCATCTACAGCGGCGGTGACGACTGGCGGCAGGGTATTCCCCGACCTAGGGTCGGAGGAAAAACTGCACACAATCAGAGGACGTGGCCGCTGGCGAGGCCTGGAAATCGTTTGTATTACTCGTTTGAACTCTGAACTCGTTGGAACTTTGAACATTCGTGGCGACGCCACTGGCTACACTGACAAGATGAGTCGCTTGTGATGCCCACTCGAAAGAGATCTGCATTCAGTTCTGCAAATACTAACCTAGGTTTGGTGTGGAGAACATTGCCAACTTTGGTGCCGAGAGTGTAGTACCGTGGCGGTACAGTTGTGCTCAGATGAACCAGAAGTGTTTGTTTGAATTTAATTTAGCGAAGCATATGCTATGTCGAATGGTTTCTGGAGATCGCTCCATATTTTTGGCGTATTCATGAAAAATGAATTATAACGAATTGATTCTGTTCCATCCAACAATGAGTTCTGTGGCTTTTCGGAATCGTGTTCCTGTTACCTTTGCACGAATTTCCGCAACAAAATGTGTTATATAATCTGGAATATTTGGGCATAATCTGGATATAATCTGGACGACACCGATTCAAGTCCATGATGATGAAATAAGAACAACTGATGTATTTCACGGCGCGCTCGCAGATTACCGGAGACAATTGGATATGGGAGGGGGATGTAGCTACGCCAATGCCACACCCTTGCTATACCTCCATCACACGCTCACCACTCTCATCACACCCTCACCACATCCTCACCACATTCTCACTACACCCTCACCACATCCTCACAACATTCTCACTACACCCTCACCACATCTCTACCACACCCCTACCACATCTTCACCACACCCCACCATACCCTCACCGCACAATCACCACACACCCACCACACCCTCACCACACACCCCTCCACACCCTCATCACACCCTAACCACAACCCAGCACACCCCCACCATACCCTCACAACACCTTCAACACACCCCCACCAAACCCTCACCAAACAATCACCACACCCCCACCATACCCTCACCACATCCCGACCACACCTTTACCACACCCTCGCCACACCCTCAACACACCCCACCACACCCTCACCACAACCCAGCACACCCTCACCATACCCTCACAACACCTTCAACACACCCTCACCAAACCCTCACCAAACACTCACCACACCCCCACCATACCCTCACCACATCCCAACCACACCTTCACCACACCCTTACCATACCCTCACCACACCCTAACCCCACCCCACCATACCCTTACCCCACCCCACCATACCCTTATCACACTCAACCACACTCACCACACAGCCACCACACCCTCACCATACCCTCACCACAACTTCAACACACCCTCACCAAACCCTCACCACACCCCCACAATCCCCTCACCACACCCCAACCACACCCTCACCACACCCTAGCCACACCCTCAGCATAACCCACCACACCCTCACCACACCCCCACCATGCCCGCACCACATCCCAACCACACCTTCACCACACCCTCACCACACCCTCACCTCACCCAACCATATCATTACCACACCCAACCACACGCACCCCAACCAACCACACCCTCACCACACCCCCACCGCACCATCACCACACCGTCACCATGCCTCTACTACACCCTCACCACTCCTTTACCATACCCTCACCATATCCTCACCAACCCCACCACACCATTAACACCCCGCACCACACCCTCACCATGCCCTCACAACACCCCCACCACACCCTCACCATACCCTCATCACACCATTACACACACTCACCATACCCTCACCCCACCCCACCGCACCCTCACCCCATCTCCACAACACCCTCACCACACCTTCATCATACTCTCACCATACCCTCACCATACGCTCACCATACCCCCACCACACACTAACCACACCATCGCCACACCCTCACCACACCCTTAACACACCGTCACCACACCCTCACCACACCCCCCTGGAAGCGAAGTGTAGTGCAGATAGATTTTATAGTCGGCAAATGCTGTCTGTACAAAATGCAAGAGAAAATGGATAAATAGGTAACCCATTAGTAATATATGGTATATAAATATGTATAAACAATAAGTATCAACATGTGTAGCTAATAATAATAAATTCCAGAAATTTCCAAGATTCACACAAGTATTTATAAAATCATGGAATGAACAACTCAATTATTTCCATCCCATTTGAACTTTAGAATATGTGAACCGTGAAGTTCGTCTCGGGTTAAAGCACACAATTTAGGAACTAAAATAACCTGTGGCAATCACGGAAATTAACGTCCTGCCCAATGCTGACTTTGCCTCTCAGCCGCCTCGCTGGCACCGTTCCGTCGGCGTTCTGTTCTATTGGATATGTCGGCCAGGGGGCATTATGGTATTATATATTATTTAAGCACACCCCCCCCCCTTCACCCGGCCGGGTGACGGCGGCTTCTGTTGCCGGCAGGCAGCCCTGTTTAAAAAAAATCTTAGAGCATGAAATCCACCAGGGATTTTACGGCAAGTCTCTAAAATGCATACCTTCCTGTTGAAATTCAACTTCAACAAAATGCCCGCCCTTCTCGTATCTCACCCTTGCATGGGTTGCCGCGGGCGGGGCGTGTCGCGTTGCTGCAATACGCTCACTGCAGCGACAGGATATGCTATCTTGCGCCGGCCGAGTTCCTCGGCGGACAGTCATATCGCGGCCGGATGTTGCCCGAGGAGCAGCCCCTCGCCTGACCGCCGCACAGTCGGCCAGTGAGTCCCGAGGACGAGGCTGTGATCGTAGACCAGGCGGAGCTGGCCGGACCTGTGTGGATCTGCGCTGCCCCGACCTCGCCCCGTGTAGGCGAGCGCCGGGCCGAGACTTGGCGCCGGAGCCCAATTGCTGCGGTGACGACCGACGCGCGATTCGGCGCGAACGTCCAGGTCTCGTCGGCCAGTGACAGGTGCAGCAATTTTCGCAAGTCGGATCCCACGCGCCGGCCTTGGATCCGGCCATGGATCCGGACGTGGATCCGGACGTGGACAGGCAAGTCAACACGGTGCTGCAGCGATGCGGAGAGCACACCGACCTGCTCATTGAACATACCGGGTTCTGGCATGTCCGCGCTCAGGATTTCACACTAAGGGCAATATGCAGCAGTTCGATGATGCGCATTTGGCTGGCCATGGCTCCGTTGCTGGAGGCGTTGCAGGCGGACGCCGCCGAGTGCGGCTGCTCGCCGCTCGGACGTCTGTCCGTACAGAGCTGCTCGATGTCCGGCAGCAATATGGAGGGGTTCACAGTGAACTACGTGATGACCGACGGCATACATCCAATGTCGGACAACGACATGATGATCGAGCTGGGCCCCGTCGGCTGGGTGCTGGACGCTCCTCACGAGTGCGGCGGCTCGCCGTCGTTGCCGTCGCTCAAGCTGGAAGACAGCGAGAACCCCGGATTTGTCCGGGTGCTGCAGATCCCGCGGTCAGACTGCCGCCACGGCCGGCCGCTGCTGTTCTCGGCAGAACGCGTCCGACAGCTGATGTACGACTTCCTCCGCGTCATCTTTCCCAAACCCGACTCCATCACCGTCACCGGACCAGCAGTCACGACTTCTTTGGATGGGGAAACCGACCACGTGGCCTGTCTGCGTGTGCCGTGGCAGCAGTCCCGTGAGCATTTCGCGAACACCATGTCGCTCAATTGGCTGCCGGCCGCCGCGCAAGAAGACATCTGGGGGTACGGCATGCACCTTGTTCCGACAGGATGCAAGGGTAGCGTCACTGAGGAGACCGAGTGGCGGATGTCTTTCTCCAGAGCGGAGGTGGTAGCCGCCTGGCACCTGCCAGCCGATCAAAAATATGCGGTTGTTATTCTCAAACGTGCGAAGAGACAACTGGGGGAGCATGGACGAACGATCAAGTCTTACTTCATCAAGACCTCCCTCTTCTGGGTGTGCCAACAAACACCGCGCCACAAGTGGGGCGGTGCGACACAATGTGCGCGGCGCATCCTCGACTACCTCCAGGCGGCCGTTGCCGCTCGCCGGCTGCCGGCGTTCTTCTGTGAGGACATCAACCTGCTTCGACAGGCCACACCAGCCGACCTGGAAACAATGCAGCAGACAATCGGTGTCCTTCAAACAGATTTCACTCGGCTGGTGATACGAGACATGGTGCAGAGCAATACTCATAATGATCTGTTCAAGTTCGTGCTGTTCCACCGGTCCTGGCAACTGTCTGGGCGTCAACTGCGCATATGCGTGGCACGCAGCCTGATCGTGCAGATCGTACAGTATAATGCTGGATGCCAAGAACTGGGCAGTATGCGGAGCATACTTCCAATGATGCTGCGCATCGCAACTACCAGGGAGATGTTGCAGATGAGCAGTTCTCCCCTGCAGCCACTGGGAAACTTGAAGCAAAAGCTATTGCGGGTCATGTCCGTGGCTCCGGACGATGTGGCCGGCCGGGCACGCCTGTCGCCGTGTCCAGGGGGCGGCTTCACTTGGGACATGGCGCCACTGATGGAGCTGCTCACGGCCGACGACATCAGCGATATGCTCGTGGACGCACCGGCCGTGTTCGCCTGGTGGAGCAGACAGCTCACTAAGCCACCGTTGGAGCGGCCGGCCGGTCTGTCGGCGGAGGTGAACACCCCGCGCGGCCTCGCCCAGCTGGTGACCAACCCATCGCTGCTTGTGCGAGCCCTGGACGAGAGCGTTCCGGGCTGGCACGAACGCTTTTACTTAAAAATGGCACAGCACAACATGCCACCACCGCAAGAAGTGTCGTTCCAACACTGGAAGGACTTGAATATGAGGCTAACCCTGACTTGGATGATCGCTCTTTTCCAAGTCCAGCTACATCTGAGCCAGCCGATTGCTCACAGCATCGCCCGGCGGTGGTGGACTAGCCGTCGCCGGTACTGGTCAGACCCGGACACCGAGACAAGGTTCAACACGTACTCACGGGACCCCTGGCAGCTGTGGCAGGTCTTCCGTCATCTCCATTGCTGAGCCAGTTAGTCGGATGTCACCCAGGAGTGCATATGCCGACCCAACTGTGACGAAAACTGTGTGGAGTGCCACCGGTGTAGGGTGTCACTTTGAGGGGCGACTTGAAGTGCTTCATCCACACAGCGCTGTTGACCGGCCGATACCCTGGAGGTCCCTGGTCCCTGTGGGTCCCTGGTCCCTGGTCCCTGGGGATGCGATACCCTAGGGGTCCCTGGTTCCTGGTCTCTGGGTGTCCCTGGTCCCTTGTCCGTGGGGGTCCGATACCCTGGGGGTACCTGGTCCCTGGTACCTGGGGGTCCGATACACTGGGGTTCCGGCCGATACCCTGGGAGTCCCTGGTCCCTGGGGGTCCCGGCCGATACCCTGGGGGACCCGGCCGATAGCCTGGGGTCCCGGCGGATACTCTGGAGGCCCCCAGTGTATATGTTCAGCTGCCAGTGAACGCCTCTCTGGTTTGTGTTGAGTGCCCATGGTGTTTGGAACCAGTGAGATTGGTGCAATACATCAGGAGAAGTGATCGATTGCTTAGGACATCAGTTCTCAATATTTTGAGCGTTCTTCAAGATACAAGTTACCGTCCACCCTTCACCGTGACAACCTGGCATCCGCTGAGGAAGGCGTCCTCGATGATTTGAATTCCCGAAGACGATTTGTCTGATTTACCGATTTTATTCGACTGTGGGAAATCGTCTTTTTTATTTTGCCGGTATTCTTCGCGTAAATTAACACTTCAACCCCACTTTATGCACTTCTTCTTTGTTTTTGTAACTGAAAGAAACAAATCCGACGAATATTTCCTTTCGTTCGCATGTATGCGAGAAATAAGCGACCATGGATGATCGTATATCGCATTCTTTCCCTCGAAGGCAACCGTTGGCTCGAATCACTCGAGAACATTCGGTAATTCGGTGTTGCCCTTTAACAAGACATTACTTATCGGCGCGTTATCTTCATGGAATGCTTCATATGGAGGTCCCCTGAGTGCTTCGAATGGGGATTCACAGAATGCTTCGTGAAGTGCTTCGTATGAGGGAGGGGGGGGGTGGCGGGATCGCCGGGAGAACTCGATGAATTCATACTCCTAATTTATTTTTTAAGACTGATCATGCTGCTAATGAAAATTTCCATCCACCTTTCTTACCAATTGCTAGTTTCGACTTTCTCTTTGTGTTGTTGGCTAAGTTATTGCATAATGTCCATGATCTGCATGCTATTGATTACTGCAACCCGTAACGCAACTAGGATTTACGCTATGGGTGGGAACGGATTTTGAGGGGGCCCACCTACCCCTCTAAAAACCCTCGGATTTCGACAACTTTTTCAAGTTTTTCAAAGTGGCCCATTCATTTTTTTTTCAAGTAAGATAACCAATGACCAATATAAGTGTTCTATGGCTGCGCCCAATCTACCCCCACTGCTTCTGAATCACCGCGTTCCATCTGCCGAGTCTCCCCCCAATAATTTCAACATTAGCATGGGACCCTATGGAGTGTCCCCCCCCTCCCAATCCATTTGGACCCACCCAGTACCTTCGTATATTGTGCTCACCCTCCTCCAAGAATTCTCAATTATCAACGCCCGTGCTCAATACCCTGCTCACCACACCCTGAGGCTACATCAGGGCAAAGCGATTTCACCTCACATCAGGCCAAAGCCATTTCACTAAACGTTGCTTACAGTCTGGGTACTACCCAGACTGAAAGGGTTGGGTGGTGAAAGGGGCGGTTGTCCTTCGGGACTGGATAACATGAAATTTCAGAAACATGATTTTCATGATTTTTTCAGATCTGACGGCCTTCCATGCTTTTCCTCGATTGTTTCATCAGAAAAAGTTGTCGCTTGGCGCCCTGGGTAAATTTTTGCGTAACAAAAGGAGTGTCGCCCTTCCCAAAGGAACTCCTGAATGTCGCTCGGAGAGCAAAGTCGTTCGGAGACAGTGGAGGATGAACAAAATTCCCTGGAAGATAGTGAAAAATAACACAATCCGGAGTTCGGCACATAAAGGTGAAAAATCACAAGCGATCTTCGGCAATCGAACATCAATTACTCGCAATCTTCTACCGTGTATAGAATATATTACATTTCTATTCCAGATGAATACTTATAATTCCCATTAGCTGTCATCTTACATCACATACAAAACAACGAACAATTATTAATTACTAATAGGTACAGTACTTCTACACTTGGACGGTAGTAACAGAACTAGTAGGCATAAGCCCTTTTCCTTTAATATTTTCTTCAGCACATTTTTCAGCTTGATATATTTTGTGGAAGAAACATGAAAATACGCTGATATGGATGGAATCCTGATCTATATGAATTTCAGTGGTGCACTTCCAAAAAGCGTCCTATCAAAAAATAATTGTCTAGACAAAGCAAAATTGGGTATAACTAAGATAACATTTCACACCATTGCCGATCAGTTTAGCCGCGGCAGTGGCGGCCTCACAGCCGCGGCATCGGCAACCTCACAGCCATCACAGTGACCGCCTCACGGGTGCGGCAGCGGCCGCCTCACAACCCGAACCATGGCCACCTCACAGTCGCAGCAGTGGCCGCCTCACAGCCCGAACCATGGCCACCTCACAGTCGCAGCAGCGGCCGCCTCACAGCCCGAACCATGGCCACCTCACAGTCGCAGCAGTGGCCTGCCTCACAGCCCGACCATGGCCACCACACAGTCGCAGCAGCGGCCGCCTCACAGCCCGAACCATGGCCACCTCACAGTCGCAGCAGTGGCCGCCTCACAGCCGGAACAATGGCCACCTCACAGTCGCAGCAGCGGCCGCCTCACAGCCCGAACCATGGCCACCTCACAGTCGCAGCAGTGGCCGCCTCATAGCCCCAAATCAATCCGCTAATATGCAGGCGAGACGCAGCCGCCAGTACAGCGCCGACGACACTCTCGGTCAGCGAAGCCTGGATGGCGCGCAGGTCACTGACTATGCGGGTGTTGTCCATCTTGTACGACAAATTCTTGTTTCTATCCTTGAAGCAGCCGCGCGAATCCATGCTCTTAGTTCGGCTCTTGCAGTGCGGAGCTAAGACCGACGAAAAGGCCGTTATCCCGCATATCTTGATGAAAAATGGGTTCACACAAAACGCAATGCATGCAGGGAATATAATAATAGGTAATAGTGGGGTTAACTGAGATCAAAGCGAATAATGTTAATTTGAATTAAAATATTTGGCTGTCCATGATATGTCAACATGCTGCACCCACAAGCCAAATATTGCACCATGGCATCACCCCACTCAGTTGAGCATAGAAGAATATGCGATAGATAGTAATCAGAAAGGGTGGGGTACATGTACACCAGAGCAGTGACTGCCGGGGTTGGAAAAATTGCCTAATCCTGGATTTGGTGCATCCAGACCATCATCCTCTTGAAGAAATCGTCTTCATTTGTCTCACTTGTAGGCCAATAATGGTTCTTGACCATGAACTGCCCTGTGATGTGCTCAAGATTTACTGGAAAGTACAAGCCGAGATTCTGATGCCATAAGCTGGGATAAAAATAACCTCTCCATATTCAATTACACCCAAACATTTCCTCTCCATATCCAGGATTGCAAAGCACAAATCCAGCCTGCCGACTGCTGACAAGTACTCTGTCCAATCAGGGTTGAAAGAATGTTCCTGCACTGGATGTTTTGTCATTTACAAAATTATCCTCCATGGGGAATTGTCTGGAATATATGGGATTATAATATATGAGACCTTTTCACCAAAAGATTTAAGATGTTTGCAAATGACTGCAAACTTCTTCTGGTTTGATTGACATGCCCAAGCTAACTGGAAAATACAGAAAGGAGTTAATGGTTCAGGAAGACAACATTACAATTTTGGAATTGAATGTTAAGCATTTTGCTCTCGAAATGCAACATTAAAGAGCAAATTCAACCATGTCCAACCCTCCTTGCTTTGAAACTGAAGAATTCCATGACAATTTTGACACACCGCACCAAATTTACATCACATGTACAGATATGCTACAGCTCATGACAGCTTTATTGAAGGGAAATGTATTTAACCAAGCTTTACTGGTTTTGAGTTGTTCCCCATGTTGAAGCAACTTGAGAATACATATTACTCAGACATATCTAGCATAGCTCCAGACAAATGAAATAATGGTACATATCCAGGGATACTTAGCAAAAAATTATGCTTCAACCAAGCATTTCTTTCAAGCATAACTCAATACATCTGTACTTGTGCCATGATTATACAGTGCACCAGAATTCTGGTGCAATTATTTCAGTTTGAAGTCCAGTAAAACATGCATGTATTCTTTTCACACTGGATTGGGATGCTGGTGTCCCATATCCTAGCCATATCCTGGCCAGAGTGGAAAAATACCATCTATTCTAGATATATACTATTCAAGATATCTGGATAGGTAACTTGGGCAGAAAATATGCCTGAACAAAGAATATTTTTCAAGCCAAACTCTACACATCTGTGCATGTCCTGGAATGATTGTACAGTGCACCAACATTCTGGTACAATTACTTTATTTGAAATCCAGCATAATATGCATGTATTCTATTCACACTGGATTTGGATGCTGAAGACCCATATCCTGGCTAGAGTGGAAAAATGCCATCTATCCTACATATATCCTATTCAAAGTATCTGCATGATACCTATACAAAGAAAAGTACCATCTTTGTGCTGTAATCTCTGTGTATGTTAGAGTTGTTGTTTTTTTCTTTAAAAAATAATTGGAACTGACAGCAAATTCTGGCATGGCAAGGTGGATGGCACTGAAAAGCAAAGTAAGCAGACCAAATCAGCACCAGCTCTACATTCCAATGTTCTTCTATATAGGTATCTTTATCTAAACCTTCTCCACTTGCCATCTTAGGAGCTGCAGTAATTTGTAGTTTAGACTGTATACAAGACATGCTAATCAGTAATCACATGCTTTTCCTCTGTAAAGCAAAGGTGTTATCATAGGATATCTTATGTTAGGATTTCTAATTTAATGAAATACAAAAAGAACGAGTTAATTTTGTCCCTCATTTCCTCATTTCCTCTGCAAATGCTTACTTTTCAGTTGGCATGTAGAAGAACACTAAAAAGGTGGCTTTCAAGTGGGTAATATAGCATACAAATAATGCTCAAAGGCAAAAGAAATAACATAACCTAACCAAGCTACCATGAAAAAAGAAATATTAAAAAGTAGAAAGCTTTCATATTTATTTCTCAAGATTCATCAAACGAAAAACCTAACCTAACCTAGCCTAACCTGCTTTTGAAGAAAAATCAACATTTTTTTGTTGTTCAATAAAGGAAAATTGTTCTCCATAAAAACACCTAAACTAACCTCATGTAACCAAACCTAACAACACTCTTTGCTTCATGGCAGTAAAATGTGTGTAAAACCAGTCCTGTGAATTCCTAAAAGCACAATACCCAAAAATTTACACTAGATGTTTTTGTTTTTAACTTTCAGAATGACATGACACTTCAGGACATCGCATTTCTTTTTCCAATGCAATCTCTATGTGAATGTGGTCAACATGACGTGACCACTCATTTCCTGTGCATATGCATAAATTTCAGTTAGTAGGCAAAATAACATCAACAAATGGGCTTGGAGTTGGGTAATATAGCATAAAAATAACGTGCAAAAGAAAGAAAAAGTGCAACATAACATAACCTAGCATAACCTAGCCTAGCCTAGCCTAACCTTCCATGTAAGAAAATGCATTTCTTGCAAAAATAAAATTTCACAATTTTTCTCAAACATTTTCAAATTTAAAAACCTAACATAGCCTACCCTAGCCAATCTGTTTTTGAAGAAATATTTTTTGTTTGTTGAAAAAGGTTTAAAAATGAGTGTTTTTAGCTTAAAAGAAAAGCTTAACCGAACCAGTCCTTACCCTATTGCTTGCTTCATGAAGATAAAATGTGTGCAAAACTTGCCTCATGCATACCTTAAAGTGCAATTATAGCCAATATTGTGAGATCATGTTTCTGAACATGATTAAGACGATGGAACCATTCATTCCTGCTCAAAATGGAATGAAATTATGTTTTGCTTTCTTGTTTTTTTTATAGAAAATGTTTGATTTTTCCTTTTTCTGAAGATAGTGTTCGACCCTGATATATTTCTTTAAAAAAAGAAAAGACTAGGCTAGAATTAAAGGCCTGACATAACACATGGGATAAAGCATAAAATAACCTAGTGGCAGAGGTTATGTTAGAGTAGGATTTATTTGACATATTGCATTCTTCTTCATTATATACTGCCCCAACTAAATATCAAGATGTTGATATTATCATCATTACCAACTGGAAAGTATGCATGCACTTGTGCTGGTAATATGTAAATGGTTAGGTAGACAACATGCTACATCATCTTAATCCCATTATTAAATGTGTTCTTATAATATGTTTTGTCTTACAATGTCATATCCAAAGTAAAACAACAAACTTACCAATGCTTGCACTCTGGACACCGCTACCCAAGATCATATCCTTGTACCTAGGAAGGTACCTTGGCACCTAGGTAGGTTCCTGCCTGGGTACCTAAGTAGGTAGGAGCATCAACATACCTTTCTGTATTATCCTGATCCAATTTGACCTCTAACCTCCAGGAGCAAACTGGTTCCCTGTAAGTATCTTGAATGGTTGGATGGAGTCTACGCCTGAATATCTAACTAGGTACCTACCTCGACAATGTCAATATGAGTCAAGGCAGTCAAGCAATCAATTCACGAAAACAAGACATTAATTCACCATCACGATTAGGTACAAATACCGTAAACAACCAATTTTCGAACGAACGACAGAACAAGCCACCAAGAGTTGTCTGATTTCCAATTCCTCATTTACAACTAGATTTCTAGGCGACGACCACATTGGTCGGCGGGTCCGCATTCCGTCGGCACTTTTGGCGACCACGGTATGCCATTGGTTTAGCATTGTGGTTGTCAGAAAAGCGCCGTCCTGTGCCGACGGGAGCTTCCAGTATAAATATGGTATGTCACAGGGACGGGATATTTGGTAGCATTAGCGGTACGCGCATAGTACACTTTTGATTTGGAAAAAGATCATTGCTGCTAAATGAAAGTAATTATATCATTTATGGTTCAAATGTTGACGGACATATCAAAACAAAATTTTGGCTTTGGTCGCCACTGCGGCCTGGTGAGTCTGCACCTGGTCGCCGACGCTATCGCCAGGACGGTGATATTTTTGAGCCCTGGTGTATTGTTCCCCTGCTGGCGCCGGACGCCAGCAGGGGAACGCCCCCCGCCCGTCTGGACAGGGGGCGTCCCACCGCACGCGTACTGAGCGTAGCATTGTTTGCCATTTCTATCAACGACGTGGGTACCTCGCTGCCGACTTCCGTAGGGAAAGCGCTTTTCGTTGATGATTTCGCCATATGGTTCTCTTCACGCTCGGTGCACACGGTCGAGAGACAACTCCAGATGGCTGTCCAGAAGGTGCAGGGCTGGTGCAACAAAACCGGTTTCGCTATGTCTACATCGAAAACCACCGCTGACCACTTCTGCCGCAAACGCTCTCCGCTGTCCACTTCTGCCGCAAACGCTCTTGTAATGACCCCATGATTATGCTGCACGGACGCCCTATCCCATTCAAGCCAGCCGCCAAGTTCCTAGGTATATGGATGGACCGCCGACTAACATACAGCACTCACATCAATGATCTTGTACAAAAATGTGCCAAACGACTTCAGGTGATGAGCACTGTCTCCAGATGCTCGTATGGAGCGGACAGGTCTATCTTACTTCTTATGTACCGATTGCTAGTACGCTCTAAAATTGACTATGGATGTTTTATTTATGACGGAGCGTGTGTCACAACGAAACGCCGTCTGGACGTCATACACAATACAGCCCTTCGTGTTGCTACTGGAGCTTTCCGTACTTCTCCAGCCGGTAGTCTGATGGCCGAGACCGATGAACCCCCCTTGCGTTACGCCGTATGCTAATGGGAGCTAGATATGCATGTAAGGTCGCACAGAACCGGAAACATCCAGCATATAAATGGATATTTTCGAAGTCATTACTGCCACGTCGGTCAACCAGCAATCAGCGTGGCTTGCCTTTTTCTTGGCGCATGGCTTCTATCTTCCGTAAATGCAATATTAGACCAAGCTCTATGACACGTGCTTTCACCCCGAGCATCCCCCCTTGGAAGGATGTCCCAGTGCAGACTGACCTCACTTTGTCCCATTCAAAGAAGGTAAATGTAACCTCCGAAGAATTCCGCATGCTTGCGTTAGAAAAACTACACCAGTACCGTGAGTTCTCCCGCATCTACACAGACGGCTCAAAGTCTCCTTCCGGCGTGGGATGCGCGTATGTTGGTCGACGTGGTATTGGTTCCTTCTGTTTACCGAAGCAGGCGTCAATATTTACCGCTGAACTTTACGCCATTTTGCAATCTCTTTATCATATTCAGTATCACCAGTCCATAAATCACGTCGTTTTTACTGACTCCCTGAGTAGTCAGTGCAATGAAGTCTTTTAACCCGGATAACAGGCTTGTGCACAGGATTCTTTGCGTCGTCAAATCCCTAACTACTATCGGAAAAAACGTCGTATTCTGCTGGATCCCCAGCCATGTTGGACTCGCAGGTAATGAAGCTGCCGATATAACCGCTAAGCACGCAATCAGTAATGGCCGTGAAGTTCGTCTGCGTCTTCCTCCAAGTGATATATACCCCTCCATTCTATCACATATACGGTCCGAATGGCAACGAACCTGGAACTCCAAACCTAGTAAGTTGAGGGTTATAGAGCCGGTACTGGGTATATGGCAGTCCTCACACCGGACCTCGCGACGGGAGGAAGTAACGCTCTGCCGATTGAGGATTGGCCATACATTCGCAACACATAGCTATATACTGACCGGTGATGACCAACCTTTATGCCCACGCTGTTCGGACCCGCTTACTGTGTATCATGTTTTAGTAGATTGTGT
This sequence comes from Ashinkailepas kermadecensis, assembly GCA_034440615.1. NCBI lineage: Eukaryota > Metazoa > Arthropoda > Thecostraca > Neolepadidae > Ashinkailepas > Ashinkailepas kermadecensis. The sequence continues at coordinate 55,028 of JAOTOM010001921.1, read as the reverse complement.
ACTACTGGACCCTCTCCGACGCCATATTTTAGGACGAGTAAACATCGACACTTTACGAATGTTACTAAACAATGACTCTGAGGTTGTATCGTCTGGATACATTTTTACTTTTCTTCAACAAGCACGTTTTGATGTAGTATATCGCCGCCCCTGAAGACTATTAATTACTGACTACTATAGGAGCATAATAGATTAGCTATCAACACAGTTATGGGCGCAAAATGACCTTTGCAGTCGACGCGCCCCTAAACACCAATTCATCATCATCACCCTGCCTATCCCCGGTCGTGACGTACGGCCGCGGGTTGCTGGTACTGGCGGTGCCCAGTGACGTGCTCGATGTACACGTCACGGGACCACCTCAGGGTGTCACTCACCATCAGCTGACGCATCAGTTTCGCATAGAAGCGACACTTTGATCTTAGCCAAAAGGCCGAGAAGCGATGCCTTTTTTGGGGTGGGGAATTTCCATGTTGACTTTTCATTTGGAAACTCGAAAAATACTTTTTCCATCGATAGTTGGCGTAAAAAATGACGTAGAATGTCGATATCTACAGGAAGAACTGCTCAGAGTCGTGCAACCGCCCCAAAAATCCATTTTCAAAATTGTATTTCCAAAAATAATTAAAACTTGTGAATTTCTATTAAATAACACTGCATTTTCCACACCGGGCGGACCGGGCGGCCGGCTGGTCGAGCGGCGCCCATATCGCGTCGGCAGCAGTCAAAACCGGTGTTGGGATTGACCACTCACTCACCACGGCATCGACCATCTGAGCTATTTCAAATACATACCAAACCGCATTTTCACCGTAAATTTTCATGAAAACGGGTTTTCGCGCAGATGGCTCCACGGTGCCCGTATCGACGCGACCAGTGATACTTGGCTGCCACCTTTGTCGTTTTGCAAAGGTTGATCGTTCGCTCGAACACCAGCTCGCCGTCGTATCAGCAGATGACACGCCATACTACAGTCATCGACCGTTTTAGTTCGTGACGTAGTGCGGCGGGTACCGCCCCCGGCGCCGACCGCCGCCGCCCAGTCCACAGTCGCTCGCCGGCTGCCGCTCGATACAGAAGTTGGCGCGCCGCCGCCCGGACCCAGCCATGTCGGTGAACTTCGCATGCAGGCCACACGTCGGCATGCTGGACTAGTCATGTTCCTACACCTTCGGTGTATTGTTATGGGCGCTGTATGACCAACGCAGTCGATGCGCCCTTAAGCCCAAATAACCAACACCTTCGGTGTAGGAACATGCAACATGGAAGAGGGCGACACATCAGCTGCAGCAAGCACTACCAACCTCCATACTTCACCTTCAGGTATTCGAAAGGGCTTTTCTGTTGCCATTTCGATAGCGTCTCCAATACAGTGAGTTCGCACATGAAAATGAATAGGGTGAAGAGAAGCCCATCTTCTTCGTGCTAGCATGATGAATGTTTGAACGTGGGTACTGTTCAATGACTGTGCATTTATTAATACTGTCCCTAGCTGACCGGCTGACGGGCAAATCGAGCGGCGCCCATATCGAGTCTGCAGAGGTCACCCGGTGGTCTTGGGATTGGCCTTCCCGATCTACACAGCACCAACAACCAGAGCTGTGTCAATGTCTAATACATAAAGAGGAAGATCCAATGGAGAAAACCAATAGCGACATTCCTCACTTCCCGTATTTCCAGCAGATCCCTCGATATCCCACCGCAGGATAGGTCAGCAAAAGCAGATTCCTGCAGCAGAGACGTTCGTGATTCAGCAGACGTTGTAGCAAATCGACTATCGTTTATGTCGTGTCGTACCGTGAAAATCTCGAAATGTATCGTTTCATCTAATGTATCGGGACACTGTACTTCATCTAGTGTATATCATATCGTTTCATCTCGTGTATCGGCCGAGCCACATGTGGGTCTCGGGAGTTGAGCAGCTGGACGGAAGAGGCAAGCAGTAGCACGTCCGCCTCGCTGCCCGACCAGCTCCAGCTGGAGCCGCCGCCGTCCGCCCGGGTCGAGTGTTGTGTGCCGCCTGCTTCTGTTGACGTGCTTCTGTTGACGGCGAGTCTCAGCTTGGTGGCGTTGGCCGCCGCCTTTACTTTGCTGCATTTGCAAGTGCAGTGGTTTTCCGCCGCCCACAAGTAGGCGACTGTGTTTTTGATACTTGCCTGTGCAACAGTGGGACGCGCGGCAGAACTGTGTGTTTGTGATACTTCCCTGTACGACAGTGGGACGCGCGACAGAATTGTGCGCAGTGGCGCGACACCCGCCGATGCTCGACGGCCGGACACCGCAGTGTGGCCGGACACCGCAGTCGGTTAGTCTTGTCCCACCCTTGTTCTGGCCTCCAGTACGTGATGACGTCCTCGCCTGCGGCACTTGATGACCCATCACCGTCGCGTTCTTGTTTGTCCTCGGCACCATCGCGTTCTTGTTCGTCGTCGGCACCGTCGCGTTCTTGTTTCTTGTCGGCAAGTGCAGTTCTTGCCGACGTCTTGCCGGCGTTTTTCGTGTTCGCCAACACTGGCTGCAGCTTCCTCACGAAGTACGTCGTCGCCCTCTCGTCTTCCTTTGTGAATAACACTGTCGTGCTGCCCGATGAGTTTACGTTCTTTCCACCTAGGTACTTGATTGTGTGCACTCCCTCCTGGATGTGGTACTTGCGAGCGTTGAATTCCGCGATGGTTTTTGCGGCCCAAATGTCCTTCCTGTGACCGGAAAGAACTACCAGTGTCACATGCAGTACCTGACTGTGCTTTACCGTCGGATGGCGTACGTCTTCTGTTGCAATTGTCAGTGGTTGCATCGCCATCTCATTCATGCACTTCACACCAGCAGCATGGAGGCGAGTGCGCTGTTCGGGTGTCAATGTTCTCGTGTTGAATCTAGTCTGTCTTGCTTGCTTGGTGTACAGCAATGTAATGTCTTCCCTCTTGCAGCACTGTTCTGGCAATGTCTCCCGGACAGACCAGTTGGCTCGCCCATGTAGCTGATAGTCCATCGCTGTAGAATATATATATATATATATATATATATATATATATATATATATATATATATATATATATATATTTATATATATATATATATATATATACATATTTAACACTTGTCTTCCTTAACATACAGCATACAGCACTTCGCATGCGCTGACACCGAATATACCAAATAGTGAACCACGACCAAATAAATATGACGGTGGGTGCCGTCCACCATATCTCGAACACGAATGTTCAAAATTAACACCCTCATGTCACAGATTTTGATGAAAATTGGCATGCAGTGTTATCTGAGGCCCTGAAGCGATTGCTGACCGTGCACATGTACGGTCCAGAGGGATAGCGTTCTCTCATAGCACTGTGGGGTAGTTATTACCCTGGTCATGGGTAGTCTAGTTGGACCAAGAGTTCCGCGATAGCCCGGAATAAAATGATACGTAAAGGCGACGGATTTTAACTCGAAGTCGCCTACACCTTAACCGTGATGGGCGAGCCCTCGCTCGCTCGACAAGGAAACGCTCGTTCTCTCTGGGACCCTCTCCCCAGCTGTCGCGTTTATTTCAGTCGGCATACAGGTATATATAAACATGGCACTTCCTACGCAAATACATCATCTATGTGCAAGCGGCGCTCCCATTGGTTAGCTCGACCTGACGCGCCAGCCAAAAGTGAACCGGGCCATGATTGGTCGGTCGTCCAGCGGCCATATTCGGAGGGGCGCGGCGGGGTCAATAGGTCACGTTCGCGTGCACTGAGCGGGCGTTGACATTGGCTCCGTGCAGCGAAGTTACCGCCGGCATGGCGTGGCATGTCACGCGGCGGACGACTGACCAGAGTCGGCGTCGGGACATATTAGGAGTGATTTGAACGGGGCCATATTCTCAGACGGATCGTCATCGGTGCGCCCTCCTGGCCACGTGCCGCGCGCGGTCTTATTACCAAGATGCATTGAGGGCATTACAGAGTCTTGAATGTTCACATTATTTTAACAATGTTACAACCACTTCGCTAGGTCTACTATCTCGGATTTCGGATTTACCAATCAAATTCTGCGATCCACTAGATTATTACTGCCATAATACATCGTAAAATTACGCGTTGATACATACCTTTTTTATGTTATAAGGTTACACTCGTTTTCGCATGAGCTAGACTGCAGTTCCCACATCCTTAATCCAAGTTATTTACTAAGTTACACAATAATCCCTCAATAAACACATTACACAGATCCCCTAAATAAACATCTTGCACAAAACCTTTCTAAATATACACTGGGACGTATACAAGGTTATTCACAACGCGACGCACGCTGGAGTATATGTTACTAGGTTATATCAATTGTTCAGTTCGTTCTGTGGGCGGCCACTGCCCTTCGGTCACCTTTTCCGCCTTACCAATCACTCGGTCGGGTCGTGCGATCGCTCACCCATTCGGCCACGATACGCCCGGCCTTCGCGTTCGGGTTCGTCTGCTGGGAATACGAACGGCAGCATTTCCGGGACCGCGGCAGGGCTAGCCTGCCGCCAGGCCTGGATCCGGGCGTACCTCACCAGGATTTGCCGACATCTGCGTCGTGCGCCTGTGGCAGCGGCGACGGGCGGTGATGCCGGTGCCTCCTGATCAGCTGCGGCGAGGTTCGGGGTGGTTGAGCGGGTCCGAGTCGGCGGCGGCGGCTGCACCTGCGTCAGATACCTCGGGTTCCGCTGCAGCGTCGGCGGAACCGTCGGCTGGCTGCTGTCGGGGTGAGTGGGAGCAACATTCCCACGTTCCTGCCTCGCAGCAGGTACACCAATCAGCCAGCTCTCGATAGGTGTCCGGTTTCGTGGACCGTGGTCCCGGCCGCCCTTGCGGACCAAACCGGTCAAATGGTAGAGGTGTCCGTAGGTTCCGCATCCTCCGATACAGGTCGACAGGGAGCAGGGACAATTCTTTCCAGGTATTTTCCCTGGACAAGAAGCCATCCCACTCGCAGAGATATTCTTCGTCGCGGATACCGCGACGACGGGCGAGCACCCGGACGATTTCAAACTCCATGGTGATGTTGGCGGGACGACAGTCTGAAGCAGTCTGATGCGCTCGTCAGATCGGCCTCAGTTGTCAGCTCGGGTCGCGGTCGAACAATGAGGACGGCTTCACCGGGGGTCTCAGGCGGAAGGGGACTGAGGTGTGACGTATTGGCTGCGGGAGCGGAGCTTTGTTGATGTTTCACAATCCAGTACACGAGGCAACTCATTGCTACAATCACCATGGCCACCGGGACTACTAGAGTCGATTGCGTCAGTTTAGACTGATATTTAAAGTTTCGTGCAGTCTGCAGGTGCAACTGAAGTTGGGATATTGGAATGTGGACGTCAGGTAGGTCAGATAGGACCGTGGATTCTGAGTCGACTTCCGGCTGAGGTAATTGGGTGTCGAGAGTTTGTGTAGTCAGATCAGTGAGGCGGGATAGTTGTTTGCGTAGCGATTGGATATGATTAACGTCAAAGCTAAGAGTCTGCGTTTTTGCCGTGGGGACTCTAAAGTACGGGAATAGTAACGAGCAACCATCTCTCAAACGTACCAGCTGTGTAGTATTTGTGGTGGTAAAGTCTGCTGTGCCGTTTTCGCAGATCATTTGCACATCTATCGGAGTTCCGGCGACAATGAGCCAAATATTTTTGTCAATTTCCAATACCTTGGGGTATTTTTCCTTGAAACTAGAGTTTTACATTGTGAGGTGATTTCAGCGAGGTCATGGAAGTATAGCGCTTTTACGCAAGACGAAGTGGTGGTAGTGAATCGTTCTGCACTATGGAAATGTCAGAATGATAGCTGACGTTTTAGACAGATGCTGATGTTCTCGTCGATTTCCAGATATCTAGCTTTATCTTTGCTAATTGCAAGGTATTTGATTTTTCCTGTGTCGTATCTTGTTTCCAGTGGTAAGTGGCGGCTGGGTTAGTTTATATTGAACACCTCGAACACTTCAAATTGGTCTGTGATTGTCACTACGGGAATGGGCAGTAGTACGTACGGGTTTGTTTTCAACATTACCAAAGCCGTATGTATCAGCAGGTAGTATTTTTATACTTCGTCGGGACTGTAAGGGAGTGTTTTTGCGCTGGGTAGTGCGTTTTTGATGTGTGACAGAAGGTCACGCAACTGGGCTGGCTCGATAAATGAACGAGACAGAATCCCATGAGCTAATAAGCTACGTTGGAGTTGCAATTCCGACTGTTGTACACTGTCCTGTTGGAGAATGGAGCCAGCTCTTTCAATTACTTTTGTGATTTGGCTTTGAAGTTTGATGTATGTACCTAGACGTTGTACTTCGTTCTGTTCGAGGTTTGCAATATTGTGAGTGAGATTGTTTACTAGTTGGCTGATATGGTTAATTGCATTTCGGTTGATCTGTACCTCTTTTGTTGTACGGCTAATTAACGTTACGCTTTCTCCCACGACGTGTATAATTTGGTCATTGTTCACTTCTGACGTGTTCAATCTGTTGAGTACAGCTTCTAGTTCAGCGTCCGTAGTGGTTCCAAACATAAAGGACAATGCCTCTCCGACGAATGGTAGCACAGATCTTTTTGGGCCTATTCAAATTTTGTGGGTCTGATGCTCCAACTGCTTCCAAGATATCAGTTATGTGTAGTCGGAATATAATCAGGCGGTCGTGCAGTTGGGACAGTAGCTCGTTGGCGTACGGAAAATGAGGATGGTCTGCCAGATATTGATTTATACTTTTCTCAACCACGTGTAGTGTATGGTTCACATCGATCACTAAATTCGATACACCGGTTTTCGTGATAGGAACGTGCACATTCCACGTTTCCTGAGTTGCGCATAACACTCCACGCGGCAAGAACAAAGCTCCGTGGGTAGGTTCATATACAAGGATCAGTAGGATAAGGAGCATTTTGACCACCAATGACATTCTGTAACAGAGTAACACTGGTGTCACAGGAGACAGCAGTTGAGTAATGGACACAGCGTCTCACTCGATACGCTTCGTACAGACATTGCGCATTATATTAAAGATGACGTCAACACGTCACCAAATGGTTGCTTCACTGAGCCTGTTAACAACACGTCATAATAATTGTAGTGACTCACCGGTACACATTATACATCATTATTGACTATTCCCACATCGACGTAAACATTTCCATCCGCGCTTTCATCTGTGCCAACATCATTGCGTTCTGCTTCTCCGCAAATGCTGCAAATTCCTTAGCTCTTCTACGTTTCAAGCTTACGGATTCGACGTCTGCATCGTACTCCGTGGATGACGTATCATTATAGATTTACAATTGTTATGGGGGGCAATCATCATCTGAAGATAATTCTAATGGTCGTTTTTCTGGGGCAACACCTGGTGGCCCACCAAGAGAGCCCACCACTGAGTGGTGGGTTCTCTGCTGATTCTCTCAAACGACTGGCTAAATCCGCTAGAGGTACGTTATCTTCAGAGTCACTGCCCTGAATTTTGGTGCATTTCGTTGCGCGTGGCTGAGAATTTGCATTTTCCGACTCGCTAGACGTGGGCAATTGACGTTTTTTTAATACGCTGGGCTAACTCGGCCAGCGGTAATACATCCTCGGACTCACTGGTACCCGAGGGCTGACCTGGTTCGGCTAGCTGGGTGGATGATGATTCAGCTTCTCGTCAGTCCGTCTCGACCGGCGGGTCTGGCCTTGTACCAGTTATGTCTGGGGCCCGTGTCGGTATTTCGATGTCATCTGCTGACCCCATTGGCCAGTCCGTGTCTATGAGTTCATAGCCACCTCTTGGCTCATGGCCCGAGTCGGCTTCAGCGCGCTTGGCTGACCTTGGCGGCTGGATACGTTCGGGAATGATGCGGTCGTGTTTAGACTGTTTCTCGAGATACTTCATATTAATTGGCTCATCTACATCTTTCGTGGGTTCCCAGACGGTAGAGGGGTCAGCTAAACGTAATTTTTGTACGTGTACCAATCGAGTTTTTCCAGTAACTTTATCTCGTATAACGTAATTAACCGCACTCGTCTGTTTGTTTATTCTAAAATATGGTTTCCAGAATAACGCGAATTTAGAGGTGTTACCAATTTGCACAGTGGTATCGTCATAATACACCGGATCTCCTATTTTAAAACTACGTGGTTTGGCTTTTCGGTCTGCATAAGCTCGTTTCTTTTCGTGACTGTGAACTATATGGTTCTTCACGTGACTATTAGTTGGCGTGCATTTTTGGTACGTAATCGTCTCCGTAGCATTCAACTTTGGGTTGTAACAAATTATCTAGAGGGAGGACTGGGTCTCGACCATATAGCGTGAAGAAGGGTGATATCGTACCTGAACTTCCAATGTTTGCCGTTCGGTAGGCAGCTACGGTGGCGGGTATTTTTGTGTCCAAGTCGTTTTGGTTCAGGTTAATTGATTTGGCCAATATGTCGTTTTTCACCCGATGGTAGCGTTATGTTTTTCCATTAAAAGAAGGGTGACATGTACTGCTACTCATATGTCGAATATTCAGGCATGTTTCTAATTCCTCAATTACCACATTTACGATTTCCGTGCCTCGGTCGGAAAGGATAATTCGTGGGCAAGAGTGTCGCGGGATAATTTCCTCCGTATTAATTTTGGCAACTGTTTTCGCGTCCTTCCTTGCTGTGCAGAAACTTTCCGGCCACGAAGAGAAGTGATAAACAATGGTAATGACATAACGGTTACCGTTTTCCGTTTTTGGATATGGGCCACAAGTGTCAATCTCTATTACTTCAAACGGGTAATGTGGCACAGGCATGTGTTGCATCGGAGCTGGAGCTGCCTTCGCTTGTCGCCCTGTGCACAGTACGCAGGCTTTTATGTATGCCACTGTATCACGCCACATACCATTCCAATAATATCTAAATTTAAGTTTCTCGTACGTTTTTGTCAGTCCCATATGTCCGGCAAAGTAGCCTTCATGCAACTCTAAGCAATTCTTGCCTCAAACATTTTGGCACGCATAATTGTAGTCCAGGGAACGGTCCACAGCGTGGTCCTTCGCTAATTTTATAAATGAGTTTGTCTAACTCTATATAGTGTAGAACTACGTTTTTGTAAGCCTCGTGATTCATTTATTATGTTCCGAATTTTTGCTATTTCCTAGTCTGTTTTCTGGAGTTTTTCAATGTTTTCCCACCTCACTAATACATCCTTGAATTTATCTTCTCGACTCAACTCTTCCTCCGGTTTTCGGAATTCGGTACCATTAAAGTCTCCCGCGAGAACGTGGTCGGAATCGATTACATTTATTTTCTGATCGATTTCACTCATTCTCCTGAGGTGGCCTGCGACAACATTCTTTGGTCCTTTAATGTAAATAATTTCACAATTGTGCTCTGAAAGCATGATAGCCCATCTTTGCAACATTGGATTTTTCATTTCCGACAGGTTTAAGAAGGTAAGTGGTCGGTGATCAGTCAGAATGGTGAATTTCGATCCCAACAAATATTGGCGTAATTTCTGCACAGAATACACACAGGCGTATGCTTCCAGCTGAACCACCGGCCATTTCTGTTGTTTCATTAAGTTATTTAGACAGGTACTGGATTACTCTCTCTTCACCATTATGTTCCTGTACTAGGACTGCTCCCACCGCTCTCTGAGAGGCATCGGTATACAATTTATAGTCTTTAGTGACATCTGGATAAGCCAGTACTGACGCGGAAGCTAGCTTTTGTTTTAAGGTTAAAAAGACGTTTTCACATTCGTCTGTCCAATTGAATATGGCGCGTTACTTCGTTAAGTCAATCAATGGTGTGGAGATTTTAGAAACTCAAATTTTGATAGTTTTAGTTTCAACCGAGCTTTTCGCAGGCGCCGAAAGGCTTCCTCCAAATGAGCTAGATGTTCCTTAAATGTTTTTGAATATATTATTATGTCGTCGATGTATGGTGTTGCAAATTGATTCTGTATTCCAGATAGGACTTTCGTTATTAATTGTCCAAAGAGACTCGGAGCATTGCAGATTCCAAAGGGCATGTTCCTAAAGTTCCATAGGCCCATGAAGCAGATGGACGCTGTCTTAGGTATGCTCTCTTTTGCCATTGGGATTTGCCAGTGTCCAGATTTTAAGTCTAGCGATGAGAAGAAGTTTGCTCCACCGAGGGACGCGAGAATATCTTCTATCATTTTGTTCTCGTAATGTTATTTAATTTCCGATAATCGACCGCGAACCTATTAGAACCATCTTTTTTCGCACTATGACAATGGGCGCGGCCCACGGACTGTCAGATCCCTCTATTGTGCCAGCATTTAACATTATACGTATTTGCTATTTGCTCAGATGATCCAGTCGCGCTTGCTCAACTGGGTTAGTGGGTGAGGTGGTCGGGGCTAAGTCAAGGTCTTGTGGCATGTCAGCAAGATACTCCAGATCCGAGTCATCTATTTCTCGGCGTAGGCAATCACTTGGTTATTATACATCGTGAAACCTCGTGGGGACGTATTTAGAATTATTACGGGTAAACGTTTATGCCGATCTGGTTTTGCCACTACTTCTTCTATGATTGAGCCTGGTTCTTCGGAGATTAATGGAGTATTATCCAATGACCGTACATAGCACGTTTGCTTCACCAAATGCGCCTTCATAGCTGCCGAACACTCCACAAACGTGTTGGCTGGGATATATAGGTGTCCCTTTATTCTGACTAGGGAACTGGCCTGTTTGGTAGTCGTTCGCTGGGGCCGTAGAGGGACCATATGTCCTTCAATACACAAGGCTTTTTCTCAAAGTCCAATTTTGCTCCAAATTTAGTTTAAAAATAATTCACTAACATGCATTGTTGTTTCAATCCTGCTACAATTTGAAAGCTGAATGGTTTTCTGAACTTACTCATCTCGACTCTAAAGGTTCCCACACCAATATTTTTCAACCGATGTCCGCTTGCTGAAATGAGTGGGATACGATCTCTTTGGTCTTCTGAAGATCTGTTTTTCTGTGATTTCATCAAAGTTCTGTTGAAATTAGTGAAATATCTGCTCCTGTATCAACAAATGTATAAGCTTTTTGATTCACGATTTTAATCCAATACATGGGAGTATTCGGTTTAACACGGACGTGTTGAACCGGTTTGTAGTTTAATTTCTGTTTCGTTGGGTCCCGTTTTCTGCGGATGTTTTTTCTTTCCTTTCTCCGTGGTTTCTGTTTCAAATTAGTTTCAGCTCTTCCGTGGCGGCCGTTCACAGCAGAGCTCGGCCGTTTCCCGTCTATAGGGTTGTTTCTTCCCTGGCCATGACATAGTCTAGTTCGGACCAAGCGTATGCGATATTTAAGACCTCGGAATACGGCGGTTCGTAAAGACGACGGAGTTAGCGCTCGCTCGACAAGGAAAACCCATGTTCTCTCTGGAGCCCTCGTCTGGCGGTCTCCGGGGGCTTCTCGGTTTATTTCCTCCGCGCACACATATATATAAACATGGCACTGCCTACGTAAATACGTCCTCTAGGTACAAGCGGTGCTCTCATTGGTTAGCACGACATGACACGCCAACCCAAAAGTGAACCGGGCTGGGATTGGCTCGGTGGCCCAGCGGCCATCTGCCGGGGTCAATAGGTCGCTTTCGCGTGCACCGAGCGAGTGCTGACAATGGCTCTGTGCAGACGAGCTACCGTCGGGGCGTGGCGGTTGGCCTGGCAATCCGCAATGATTCATAGAGGCCCTCGGTCGATGGCGGCACATCACGCGGCTGACTGCGGGTCAGAGTCGGTGTCGGGACATATTAGGAGTCATGCGAACGGCGATACATTCTCAGACAAGCTGTCATCGATGCGCCCTTCCGGGGTTCATGCCGCGCGCGGTCTCGAGGTGCATTGTTGGCATTCCAGAGGCCTGCATGTTCGCATTAACTTTAACATCGTTACAACCACAACGCTAGTACTAACCTCGCGAATACGGATTGTCCAATTCGATTCTGTGATCCATTAGATTATTACGGCCATGATACATCGTGAAATTGCGTGGTGATACATGCACTTTTTATTTTATACGATTACACTTGTTTTCGACATGGGTTAGATACACACTGGGATTTGATGGGTTCCCATCAACCCTGGTCCATGTTAGTTACCATGTTACGCACTATGCCGTAAATAAACATGGCACAACATCCCCTAAATAAACACATTACATCAAATCCCCTAAATAAACGCATTACATGATTACACAAGGTTATTCTTGACACGTCACACTAAGTTATGCAACTACAGTTCTGTTCATTCTGTGGGCGACCACTGCCCTTTGGTTACGTCACTCGGTCGGGTCGTGCGCTCGCTCTCCCACTCGGTCGCGATAGGCCTGACCCTCGCGTTCTGCTTCATCTTCAAGAAACACCAGAGGTGGCATTTCCGGGACCGCGGCAGGGCTGCCCGCAGCCAGGCCTGGATCCGGGCGTATCGTGCCATGATCTGCTGGCGTCTGTATCGCGCGCCTGAAGCAACGCCGCCAGCCGGAGATGCTGATGCCTCCTGTTCCTCTGCGGCGAGTTGTGGATCTGGGCGGTTGAACGGGATCGGGGCGGCTGCGGCGGCGGCGGCCGATATCTCGGGTTCCACTGCCACGTCGGCGGAACCGTTGCCGGGCTGCTGACGGGGCGAGTGGGTGCAGCACTCGACCGTTCCTGCCTCACAGCAAGTACACCAGTTAGCTAATTCCCGATAAGTAGCTGGTTTCGTGGACCGTGGTCCCGACTTCCCCTGCGGACCAAACCGGTCAAACGGTAGCGGTGTCCGAAGGCTTCTCATCCTCCGGTTCAGGTCGACCGGAAGCAGGGATAATTCTTCCCACGGATTTTCCCTAGAGGAGAAACCTCTCCACTCACAAAGGTATTCTTCGTCACGAATACCTTGACGACGGGCGAGTACTCGGACGATCTCAAACTCCATGGTGATGTTGGCGGGGCGACGGTCTGAAGCAGTCTGATGCGTTCGTCAGATCGGCCTCAATGGTCAGCTCGGGTCGCAGTCGAACAATGAGGACGGCTTCACCGGGGGGTTCAAGGTGAGGGGGACTGAGGTGCGACGTATTGGCTGCGGGAGCGGAGCTTTGTTGATGTTTCACAATCCAGTACACGAGGCAACTCATGGCTACAATCACAATGGCCACCGGGACTACCAGAGTCGAATGCGTTAGTGTAGACTGATATTTAATATTTCGGGCTGTCCGTTGTTGTAACTGAAGTTGGGATATGGGAATGTGGACGTCAGGTAGGTTGGATAGTACCGCGGATTCTGAGTCGACTTCCGGCTGGGGTAATTGGGTGTCAAGAGTTTTTGTAGTCAGCTTAGTGAGGCGGGATAGTTGTTTTCGTAGCGATTGTATATGGTTCATGCTGAAGCTAAGAGTCTGCGTTTTTGCCATGGGCACTCTAAAGTAGTGGGACAATAGCGAGCAGCCATTTCGCAGTTGTATCAGCGGCGTAGTATTCGTGGTGTTAAAGTCTGAGGTGCCATTTTCGCAAACTAAGTGTACTTCTATTGGAGTTTCGGGAACAATGAGCCAAAGGTTTTGGTCAATTTCCAAAGCGGTAGGGTTACTTTTCCGTGAAACTAGGATTCTGCATTGTGATGTGATTTCAGTCGAGTCGTGGAAGTAAAGCGCTTTTACGCAAGACGACGTGGCGGTACTGAATCTTTCTGCTCTATGAAAATGGCAGAATGATTGCTGACGGTTTAGACCAACGCTGATGTTCTCTTCTATTTCTAAGTAGCGGGATTTATCTTTACTCATAGCGAGGTATTTTGTTTGTCCTGTGTCGTACCTTGTTTCCAGCGGTAAGTTATGGCTAGGTAAGTTTATATTGAACACCTCGAACACTTCGAATTTGTCAGGAATCGTTATTACTGGAATAAGCAGTAATACATAGGGATTTATTTTCAGCATTATCAGAGAGGTATGTATCATTAAGTAGTATTTTTCTACTTCATCGGGACGGTAAGGGAGTGTTTTTGCGCTGGGCAGTGCGTTTTTGATGTGCGACAGAAGGTCACACAATTGGGCTGGGTCGATAAATGAACGAGACAAGATTCCATGTGCGAGCAAGCTAAGCTGGAGTTGCCATTCTGACTGTTGTACAGCGGCCTGTTGGAGGATACAACCAGTTGTTTCAATTACTTTTGTGATTTGACTCTGCAATTGTATGTAGGTACCTAGGCGTTGTACGTCATTCTGTTCAAGGTTTCTAATTGTATGCGTAAGATTGGCTACTAGTTGGTTGATGTGGTTGATTGCATTTCGGTTAATCTGGACTTCCTTTGTTGTCTGATTCATAAATGTTATACTTTCTCCCAGAACATGTATAATTTGTTCATTATTTGCTTCCAATGTGTTCAATCTGTTGAGGACAGCTTCCAGTTCAGCGTCCGTGGCAGTGCCGAACAGAAACGACAACGCGTCTCCGATGAATGGCAACACGGACCTTTGTGACCTACGCAGTTTTTGTGGGTCGGATGGTTGAATCGCTTTCAATATGTCAGTGATGTGAAGTCGGAATATGATCAGGCGGTCGTGCAGCTGGGATAGTAGTTCGTTGACGTAGGGAAAATGAGGGTGTTCTGCCAGATATTGAATTACACTTTTCTCAAATACATGTAGCGTATGGCTCACATTGATCACTAAATTCGTTACACCGGTTTTCGCGATAGGAACGTGCACATTCCACGTTTCCTGAGTTGCGTATAACATTCCACGCGGTAAGAACAAAGCTCCGTTGGTTGGTTCATATACTAGGATCAGTAGGATAAGAAGCATTTTGACCACCGATGACATTCTGTAACAGAGTAGTACTGGTGTCACAGGAGACGGCAGTTGAGTGATCGACACGGCGTCTCACTTGATACGCTTCGTACCGACATTGCGTATTCTATTTAAAGATGACGTCGCCGCGTCACCAAGTGGTTGCTTCACTGAGCCTGTTATCAACACGTCATACCAATTGTCGTGACTCACTGGTACACATTATACATCATTACTGACTATTCCCACATCGACGTAAACATTTCCATCTGCGTTTTCATCTGTGCCATCAACATTGCGTTCTGTTTCTCCGCAAAAGCTACTAATGCCGAAGTTTTACGTTGCTTCAAGCTTATAGATTCCACGTCTGCATCGTACTCTGTAGATGACGTATCATCATATATCTGCAATTTGTCGGGAGGGCAATCATCGTCTGACGTTAGTTCTAATGGCCGTTTTTCTGGAGCAACACCTGGTGGGCTCTCTGCTGATTCTCTCAAACGAAGGGCTAATTCTGCTAGAGGTACATTGTCTTCCGAGTCACTACTCTGAAGTTGTGTGCATTTCGTTGTGCGTGGCTGCGGCTTTTCATTCTCCGATTCGCTAGACGTGGGCAATTGACGTTTTGCTTCCGCTGGGCTAATTCGGCCAGCGGTAAGTCATCCTCAGACTCACTGGTACCTGGGAGTTGACTTGGTTCGGCTAACTGGGTGGGTGATGATTCAGCTTCTCGTCGGCCTGTCTCGACCGGCGGGTCTGGCCTTGTGCCAGTTATGTCTGGGGCCCGTGTCGGCATGTCGACGTCATCGTCTGCTGACCCTACTGGCCAGTCCGTGTCCATGAGCTCATAGCCACAACTTGGCTGCTGGCTGAGTTCAGCTTCTGCGCGCTTAGCTGGCCTTGATGGCTGGATACGTTCGGGAGTTGTGCGGTCGGGATTGGACCGTTTATTGATATACTTCTGATTAATTGGCTCATCTACATCCTTCGTGGGTTCCCAGGCGGTTGCGGGGTCAGCTAAACGTAGTTTTTGTACATGTACCAGGCGAGTTTTTCCCGTAACTTGACTTAGAATAACATAATGAACAGCGCTCACCTGCTTAATTACTCTAAAATACGGTTTCCACGGCAAGGCGAATTTGGGTGAATTACCAGGAAGCACTGTAGTGTCGCAATAGTAGACTGGGTCTCCTATTTTAAAACTACGTGGTTTTGCTTTTCGGTCTGCATAAACTTTATTCTTTTCGTGACTGTCAATGATATGCGATTTTACGTGACTATAGGCTTCATGTAAATTGGCTAACATTTTTGGTACGTAGTCGTCTCCGTAGTATTTAACTTTGGGTTGCAATAAATTATATAAAGGGAGGACGGGGTCACGACCGTATAGCGTGAAGAAGGGTGATATTGTTCCTGAACTTCCAATGTTTGCTGTTCGGTAGGCAGCTAAGGTAGCAGGTATTTTTGTGTCCCAATCATTTTGGTTCAAGTTAATTGATTTGGCTAAGATATCGTTTTGTACCCTATGATACCTCTCGACTTTACCATTTACAGATGGGTGGTATGCACTGGTACGGATATGTCGAATGTTCAGGCACGTTTCTAGTTCCTCAACTACTGTATTTAGAAATTCCGTGCCGCGGTCGGAAAGGATGATTCGTGGGCAAGAGTGTCGTGGGATAATTTCTTCCATAAGGATTTTGGCAACTGTTTTGGCGTCCTTTCTTGATGTGCAGAAACTTTCCGGCCATGAGGAGAAGTGATCGACAATGGTTATCACGTACCGGTTACCGTTTTCCGATTCTGGATATGGTCCACAAGTGTCAATTCCTATGATTTCGAACGGGTAATGCGGCACGGGCATGTCCTGCATTGGGGCTGGAGCTGCCTTTGCTCGTCGCCCTGTGCACAATACGCAAGCTGTTATGTACGCCACAGTATCTCACCACATACCACTCCAATAATATCTAAATTTAAGTTTCTCATACGTCTTTGTCAACCCCATATGTCCGGCAAAGAAGCCGTCATGAAATTCTTGAAGTAATTCTTGTCTCATACATTTTGGCACGCATAATTGTAGTCCAGGGAACGGTCCACAGCGTGGTCCTTCGCTAATCTTATAAATGAGTTTGTCGAACTCCATATAATGTAATACGAGATCTTTATAATCTGTGTGATTTTGATCATTTCTTATTTTCCGAATTTTTCCTATTTTCTCGTCTGTTTTCTGGAGCTTCTCAATATTTTCCCACATTACTAATACATCCTTGAATCTTTCTTCTCGACTCAACTTTTCCTCCGGTTTACTGAATTCGGTTCCTTTGAAGTCTCCCATGGGAACGTGGTCGGAATCGATTACATTTATTTTCTGATTGGTTTCACTCATTCGTCTGAGGTGATCTGCGACGATGTTTTTTGAGCCTTTAAGGTACACAATTTCACAGTTGTGCTCGGAAAGCATGATAGCCCATCTCTGTAGCATTGGGTTTTTCATCTCTGAAAGATTTAAAAATGTAAGTGTTCTGTGATCAGTCAGGATGGTGAATCCCAGCAAATATTGACGTAATTTTGAGACTGCGTAAACGAACGAATAAGCTTCCAATTGAACGATTGGCCATTTTTGTTGTGTTTCGTTAAGTTGTTTAGACAAATATTGGATCACTTTCTCTTCACCATTGGGTTCCTGTACCAGAACTGCTCCTATCCCTTTCAGTGATGCGTCGGTATACAATTTATAGTCTTTAGTGACATCTGGATAAGCCAGTACTGGTGCAGAAGCCAGCTTGTGTTTTAATGTTGGGAAAGCGTTTTCGCAATCATCTGTCCAAATGAAGGTTGCATGTTTCCTCGTTAAGTCAATCAGTGGTGTGGCAAGTTGGCTAAATTTAGGGATGAAACGTCGATAGTAAGAACACATGCCGATAAATGATCGGACTCCTTTCACGGTAGTCGGAGCTGACATGTACTGTATAGCTTCTACCTTCGCCGGGTTTGGCTTGATGCCAGAGGCTGATACTACGTGTCCTAGGTATTGTACTTCATTTTTTAGAAACTCACAATTTGATAGTTTCAACTTCAACTGTGCTTTTCGCAGGCGACAAAAACTTCCTCCAAATGAGCTAGATGTTTTTTGAATGTTTTTGAATATATTATTATGTCGTCGATGTATGCTCTGGCGAATTGATTCTGTATTCCAGATAGGACTTTGGACATCACTTGAGCAAAGAGGCTCGGAGCGTTGCAGATTCCAAGGGGCATTTTTCTGAAGTTCCACAAGTCCATGAAGCAGATAAAGGCTGTCTTAGGTATGCTATCTTTTGCCATTGGGATTTGCCAATATCCTGACTTTAGATCTAGTGATGAGAAGAAGTTTGCTCCGCCAAGAGACGCGAGAATATCTTCTATTAGTGGAATGGTATAGCTGTTTTTCTTCGTAATATTGTTTAATTTCCGATAGTCGACTGCGAATCTGTTCGAGCCGTCTTTTTTCGCACTCTTATTATGGGCGCGGCCCACGGACTGTCGGATTCCTCTATTATACCAGCCTTTAGCATGGTACGTATCTGTTCCTCCACATATTTTCGTTGGCTAAACGGCGTTTTGTAAGGCGGCTGACGGACGGGCGCGTGGTCATCGGTTTCTATCTCCATCTCAGCGAGGTCAGTTGTACCG
This sequence comes from Ashinkailepas kermadecensis, assembly GCA_034440615.1. Lineage (NCBI taxonomy): Eukaryota > Metazoa > Arthropoda > Thecostraca > Neolepadidae > Ashinkailepas > Ashinkailepas kermadecensis. The sequence continues at coordinate 36,631 of JAOTOM010001921.1, read as the reverse complement.
AGGTCGGCGTCAGTCGCGGCAACCAGGTCAGCATTGGCTCGTAACAGCTGTTTGAGATCGTCCCTGTCAGCGTCGGCCAGATGAGCCAGTCGCGCTTGCCCAACTGGGTCAGTGGGTGAGGTGGTCGGGGCTAAGTCAAGGTCTTGTGGCATGTCAACAAGATACTCCAGATCCGAGTCATCTATTCTCTCAGCGTAGGCGATCACTTGATTGTTATACATTGTGAAGTCTCGGGTAGAGGTATTTATAATTCTTACTGGTAGTCGCTTATGGCGATCTGGTTTTGCCATTACCTCGGCTATGATTAAGCCTGGCTCCTCGGAAATTACTGATGTATTATCCAGTGACCTCACATAGCACGTTTGATTCACTAGTTGCGCCCTGTTCACAGCTGCTAGACACTCCACGACCGTATTGGCCGGGATAAATGTACGTCCTTTGATCCTGACTAGCGAACTCGCCTTTTCGCTAATCGTGCGCTGCTGAGGGCGAAACGGAATCTACCTTCGATACAGAAGGCTTTTTTCTCGAAATCTAATTTTGCTCCGAACTCCGTTAAGAAATCGTTTCCTAACATGCATTGTTGTTTCAATCCTGCTACAATTTGAACCTGAATGGTTTACTGAATTTACTCATCTCGACACTAAATGTTCCTACACCAATGTTTTTCAAACGATGCCCGCTTGCTGAAATGAGTGGGATGCGATCTTTTTGGTCCTCTGAAAATCTGCCCTCGGTCGATGGCGGCACGTCACGCGGCTGACGGCGGGCCAGAGTCGGCGTCGGGACATATTAGGAGTGATTCGAACGGCGATACATTCTCAGACAAGCTGTCATCGATGCGCCCTTCCGGGGTTCATGTCGCGCGCGGTCTCGAGGTGCATTGTTGGCATTCCAGAGGCTTGCATGTTCGCATTAACTTTAACATCGTTACACCTCTCTAGGGGGTTTGGGCAGGAACGACACTGCCGTCCAACATGGCCGACCTGGGCACATTTGCAGCAAATGGGTCGGCCGTCCGGGGTTCATTTGTGACAGTCTAGTTGTTTCCGCTCGTGCGTCAGGCGTCGAAGAAGATGGATGCTGCTGCTGAAGACTGCGTCTGTGCATCGGATGTTCTGGCCTCGAAACACGGTGTGATAGTCCAGTACCGTTGATATTGACAACGCACAGGCACACGAGATACAACCACTGTCCAAACCCGGTTCTCAAGTTCGATCGGCACTCAGTCCGTTCCCTCACACCACGACAGGTCACGCAGTGGTAGTCGCCAGGTGGTGATCGGCGGGAGCGTTGGTGACAGCTCGGCGTCTGATGGTGGTCTGCCCTCCCGGGGGCCCTGTCCCCGGGGCTTTATCCTCTTATGTATATATACTACTGGAAAAAGCCTGCACGCTGACCTGTGGTGGTGTGGAGGCCAACGTGCAACGCATGTGTGTCATTGTGTGTCGATGAGTTGCTGAAAAGTTGGCGGACGTGCGCCTGTTTATTTTTGGATCGTCATTGCCGGCAATTGCTGGCTTGCAGGTGACGTTTGGTTTACGTTACTGTGCGGCCGTGCTGCGTAGATGAGCTGGCGGCGGGCGCGTGACGTATGTGGAGGGGGTGATGAAATGCATGTTCATTTGCTGGCCGGGAAGTGTGGTGGTATGCTACCATACTTCGCGTTGTTACACATTGAAACGCGGGACCAGGCGGGTTTGGCGGTCGGGGTTTCCACATGGTGGGACCGAAAGTGGGGCGCGGCATTGGAGGTCCAAAATTGGGTCGGGGAATATAAGGTCGTGGCGTTCGCGGGTAGGGTGGATACAACTGGGTGGATACACGTTGTCCTAACAGAGGCTGGACTTGTGGTTTTGGGTAGTCTAATTTTTGAGCTGCTAGTTTTGATAGTTTCTCCTAGAGACACTATCAATTTTTATATTTTGTCTAATTGTTCGTTTCCACTTTGTACTACGTCCACTTCCATGGGTTCCTCATCCGTTTTTATTGATCCTCTACATAATACAAATGTTTTAAGAAGTTACTGTTCATGTACAGCGAATTGAATTGCCTCCTCACTGGTCTGAAAGGAATGTCTATATAATGTTTCCGATAGCTGTTGGCTTTGCACTCCTTTGTTGAACACATCTAACAAGTTTCTTGGGTGGCAGGACTATTGAAATCTGAATAAGCTTCCTTTGCTAGTGAAATGATTATCTCCGAATAGTTCTGAATCGAATCCATGCTATGTTGCTTTGTTCTTCTGAAGGTTTCCTGGGCGTTCTTTTGATCTGTGAGGTCAGAATAGCGTTCCCTCATTACCTGTTTAATCTCTGCCCACGTTAGGTTTGCCTGTAGCGATAGCATACGTTGGAGAAATTCAGCCCCAGGTCCACCAAGTGTTTGTAAACAAATGATTCCCATTTGTTCGTTATCCATACTAAAACTGATGCGGTCTAATTATTTGATTCATTGTTATGGGCGCTGTATGACCAACGCAGTCGATGCGCCCGTAAGCCCAAATAACCAACTAATTGTTTGATTCATTCCACCAATCGGTTATGGCTATCGCCTGTATATTGTTTGATATTGTTACTTAAGCCCTGAGCTCTTAATTCCATCCTAATTTGATTAAAATTATCAGAGATGCGATCCAGAGTAATCTCGGTCATGGCTCTAGGCTATTTAATTTCTCGATACAATATCAATTTCGAGACACACAGGTTTTGCGGAGAGGTGTGCGTCTAATTGGTTTCCTAATCGACGTACAGTTCACACATGTAGTACACCATGAACACGCGAACACTTCAATATTATGCATTGGTCAAAGTTTGGCACAGGGTTGTTGGGGGATTTTGGGAATTTCCCGGGCTTACGGCGTTCTTGAGGTAGTCGGATCGACTTGCTCCTCCTGCAGATAGACGTACTCGTAGTCGGATGAGCTGCAGGTCGTCCGATGTGATGCCCGGAGATCACCAGTACCAGATGTGACAGCTTGGTGACTGTCCAGGGTCCTATATCCGGGTCACGGCACAGGTGTGGGGTGGTTATTACCCTGGTCATGGGTAGTCTAGTTGGACCATGCGTTCCGCGATAGCCCGGAATAAAATGATGCGTAGAGGCGACGGATTTTAATTCGAAGTTGCCTGCACCTTAGCCGTGATGGGCGAGCCCTCGCTCGCTCGACAAGAAAACGCTCGTTCGCTCTGGGACCCTCTCCTCGGCTGTCCGTTTATTTCAGTCGGCATACAGGTATAGATAAACATGTCACTTCCTACGCAAATACATCATCTATGTGCAAGCGGCGCTCCCATTGGTTAGCTCGACGTGACGCGCCAGCCAAAAGTGAACCGGGCCATGATTGGCTGGTCGTCCAGCGGCCATATTCGGAGGGGCGCGACGGGGTCAATAGGTCACATTCGCGTGCACTGAGCGGGCGTTGACATTAGCCCTTTTCACGACGGCCAATAAGCACCGGGATGCAATGTCGATGACTTCGTCTAGTATGAAGGGTATATCATTGAAATATATGTAATTTATCTGTATATATGGAATGTTCAAGAAGTTTTAACTATGAAGTAATCAATTCAATATTAAACTTAACCAACATATTCAAATTGTGGCGCTGTTTGAAAAAAAGCGCTCAATTCACAGAAACAACTAGCCAATCTGGCCGCATTTGGCACCATGGCCGGGAGGTAGGAGTTGTCGGATGGAACATAAATTTGCCGTTGGATTACCAGCAAATATGCAATATGAGGGAGAAAGTGATAGTATATATCCTGCAGATTAATATTTTTCATTTTACGTTTTATTTTATGGCTGTGAAGTACCTGCATTATGAATAAATATTGAAATACATCATTTCCAGATGCTACGATTCCCTCTTGACGCTCCCGAAAATATTCAATTCTCTCCACTTTACAAGCGGGTTGTTTACAGTTGTAACGGCATCCGCTGTACCGCACCATACATGGCTCCGTTTTTAATTGTTGCTGTACTCCCACCTGAATAACCCATACTGTGGGGGGAGGGCAATTGATCCTTGCCTTTGAATATCATGCACGCAAGAAAGAACAAAACATGCATTGTTTACAGCACCCAAAAGACCGCAACACGTCCAAAATATGCGCATCTGAGACAAACTTGTTTGTTGGCTCGCCTGACATATTTCAGCTGTAAATGATGCAATCAGAGCACAAATAATGACGTCATTTTTTTAAACGTGGATTGTGATTCGTCGTATATTCGATCAGAATGGCAACGAGCCTGGAGTTCGACATGTAATAAACTAAAGATCCTGAAGCCGACACTAGGACTGTGGAGATCATCGTATCGGGTCGAACGATGGGATGAAATTACGCTCTGCCGTCTAAGAATAGGACATACCCTAGCCACACACAGATACTTGCTGTCTGGAGATGACCGACCCTTGTGCCCACGCTGTTCTGCCCTGCTTACTGTATACCATGTAATTGTAGCTTGTTCAACACTGGAACCTCTACGACGTCAATACTTTGGAAGAGCGAGCAACGACTCCTTACGTATGCTTCTGAGTGACGACTCGGATGTCGTGACGTCCGGTAACATCTTTACGTTTCTTCGACACGTAAACTTTGATGTGATATATCGTCCTTCATGAACCAAGATTTTACCCCCACTAATGATTATTTGAAGGACATACCGTGTTAGTCTCTCTCTAATCATTGTTATGGGCACAAAATGACCTTGCTGTCGACGTGCCCCTAAACAGCTATCCACCACCACCACCACCAGCTATCATAAAGGGCCAATCACTTACTGCAGTTGAAGATGGCTGGCGATATTGATCAGAGTGGTGAAGTGCTCGGAAAATTTGGCATTTGAAGACCGCTGAATTCGACAAACAGCTGTTGTCATCGAGTTTACTTCCGAAGTCAGGCTCGCTTGGTCTGACTTCCAGATTTCCGACTAGATGACGTCCCAGGCGCGGATGTGGGTGTACTTTTTCAGGGTTTGTGCATAAACAAGCTGTTACTAGTCCAAAAACTTCTCGTATTAGGTAACTGAACCTACTCTGTTTGTTTATTGATATCATAAATTGGTCCAATCTACAGACTAAAAGCTTTCTGATCAACGTAATTATTATGCCCTGACCTCGCCATTGGGATGTCATGACGATTACTTCCCGCTAGTGCACGCGTGAAACCGCCTATTGGCTCCGTGCAGCGAAGTTACCGCTTGGGGCGGGGCTGTCGGCATGGCAACCCGCACGGTCACAGAGGCTCCCGGTCGGTGGCGACCACGTCACGCGGCGGACGACTGGCCAGAGTCGGCGTCGGGACATATTAGGAGTGATTTGGACGTGGCCACATTCTCAGACAGATCGTCATCGGTGCGCCCTCCTGGCCACGTGCCGCGCGCGGTCTTATCACCGAGATGCATTGAGGGCATTCCAGAGGCTTGAATGTTCACATTATCTTAACAATGTTACGGCACTTCACTTCTTGCTCACCCTCGCGACACGTCCCGGGTCACTGGAGAGTTCGTGCACCGTGATGGACGTGAGGTCTGAGGGCGAGAATCTGTGGAACCGCTGTGTACCTTTCACCGTAACTGCTGCGAATAATTACAGGGGGGGGCATTTCGCACTTCTCCCACGGTTAGCGTGCTAGCTGATGCGCATGAGTCTCCACCGTCTATGAGACGCGACATGCTGGGTCTTCGATACGCCTGCAAAATGCGACAGTTCCCGACACACCCGTCATATCCGGCGGTTTATGCTCATAACATGTATGCGGTCCTTCGTAATCACATTAGGAGAGGAACTCCTTACTATGTGCGAATGAGGACGCTCCTGGGACGAATGGAAATACGACTGCAAGGAATTCGGCAATATGAAGAACTGTCTACTCCTCCGTGGGAGCTGATCTCCCCCTCTATCGATATTTCCCTCGCGGACATGGGAAAGCGAGATGTTACAAAAGAGGAGCTACACTTACACTCGTTAGAACATATATCCACAACGTATCATAATCACCTCATCACCTACACGGACGGCTCGAAGGCACACTCGAATTGTGAGGCAATTCGAAAGGCAAAAAGGCACACCTACACGGATGGCACACTCGAATTTCTGGAACCTGATCGGATTTCAAGAGCCGAACGCTATCCATAATACGATACGGTAAAATCATTTAACCAGGCAATTTTGTTACAGCGTAGACACACATAGAAACGTGATGCTTCGAAAGCATTCGATGGGTGACAGTCGAGCGGGTTCGCAGCCCGGGACAAGCGTCTGTGAATTGAGTCGCTTCAGACGACCAGCCAGCAACTGGCCAGGAGAGGCTCCGGCTACCGATGGCTGTGCGGTGCAGTCGTGCGACACGAGAAGGATCCTTCGGGATACTATTTGGCATTGGGTAGTAGTTAAATTTTACATTGGACTATGATTATTTTACTTGAATAGTGTGATTAAGGCTTTCGCAACAGGCTTAGCAAGGACCAGGATGATCTGAGCATGACATCCCCACAAAATGCATTGGATCAGATGGAATGTCTGCCAAACCATATATATTTATTATATATATATATATATATATATATATATATATATATATATATATATATATATATATGCTTTTGTGTTTTTAGGGACATTAACAAAATAGGCCATCAATATCTGTGCGCAACGTGCCGTAAAACTTCTTTCATCTCGGAACCCTTGAAGATGGGGAGGGGGCGGTGAGAGATAAAGACGTAGTTTTCCATACTTTTTGCCAGAGGTGAGCTGCCTCTCCTGCTCTCCTCTCCCCTGGATGTAATAATAAACTACAAAAGGCTGGTGCGTGGACTGCGTGAAATTTTGGCAGTGCACAGGGGTCTCAAGCAAGATACCAGAGGTTCACCGGGCTGCTCTAGCTTCTGGGCTTTGCTATGCCAACTAACAACAATATATGCCAACAAATAAGCTGCATTTAGTGTTAAAGTCAGTGGTAGCGGGACTGGTTGCAAGAACAATTCAAAATATTGTGCAATATGGTGTCAGATGCTCACAAACAAGTATCAAGTAAACCTTGCCGCTGCACATGCTGGTTTTTTTCGGGGATCCCGCCGATTTTCGCGATACGGATACGCCAGTTTCCCGATTTTCGCGATACGCCAGTTTCCCGACCATCCGGCTTTCTCGCATGTATTTTCTCGTCGACTGTCGACTCTTTTCTCAGGGGAACAAAATCTGAGTGTCTCCCCGTTCGGTGTGAGAATTCGAAGACTCCTGCAGGAAAGTCGAGTCAAGCTTCCAGGAATTCGCAGAGTCCCGAACATAGAGACCCCTCCATGGGAGTTGATTACACCGGAGGTGGATGTATCTCTAGCGAAAATCAGAAAATCCGATATCCCTCCAGCAGAATTTCGCGCACTGGCTCTCCAACATATTGAAACATTCCAGGAATGGGTAGCAACATATACTGACGGCCCTCGAACAGAGGATGGCGTTGGTAGCACTTTTGTTTGCGGATCTGTCGCCCGCTCGTTTTCGCTCCCGACGTACGCATCGGTGTACTCGTCGGACCTTGTCTCTATTACGAAAGCCCTGTGTTATATCGAAGTGTCGGGTGGTGATCGACTTGTTATATTCCCCGATTCTTTAAGTAGTCTTATGGCCCTGAACACGTTTTATCCGTCAAACCCCCTTCTGCGGGATATCGTGAGCCGTCTTACCGACATGCAACGCCTTGGACGACGAGTTATTCTATGTTTGCTTCCTAGCCACGTTGGCATTTCCGGTAACGAGTTGGCGGATGCTGCGGCGAAACGAGCAGCAAGTGCACCGTGCTCTCGATCACTGCCACTCCCTGCCACGGATCACTACCGAGAGGTGTCCGTCTTTCTCCTAGACAAGTGACAGGCTATGTGGGATGCGACGCCGGCAAACAAACTACGAACCATCAAACAACGTTTGAGACCATGGAGATCGTCTGGTCGCAAACGTAGACAAGAAGAGGTCAAACTGTGCCGTCTCCGCATAGGGCACATGCATGCTACTCACGGTTATTTGTTATGTGGTGGCGACAAACCTCTGTGCTCAAGATGTCGTGCACCGCTGACAGTTCGCCACGTTTTACTATCGTGTCCTCATTACACTGACGAGCGTAAACGCCATTTTGGGCATGACCAGGCGTCTTCCCTTAGCGATATTCTATCCGACAGCTAACACATTGTCCAATCGGGACGATTGATGGACTTCTTATCTGCAGTGTCGTTCTCCGCAATATATACCCCTCGCTGATACACACCGCATGTAAATTGTGTACCACAGTAGACGCAGGTGGACGGCTACCCACGGTGTGAAGCTTGATACTGTACTTTGTTAATTCCAATCGTTATGGGCGCAAAATGACCTCAGTAGTCGATGCGCCCTAAAACCAAAATAACTAACTACCTCAAAAACAGCAGCAATGCACTTCTGTCGCCGTCGTTGTTGTCCTGATCTAACACTGAAGTTGTACGATGAACCCATTCAATTGCACGCTGTATTTAAGTTTTTGGGAATGTACTTTGACAGCCGTTTGACGTACCGGGATCATCTTAAATACTTCGTGACAAATGCATTACATCTGAATATTTTAAAATGTGTCGCACGAACATCGTACGGAGGCGATAGACAAACACTGCTACTTCTCTACCGATCCCTCATTCGCTCAAAACTAGATTATGCTAACTTTGTCTATGATGGCGCCTGTGCATCCGGAAAACGTGGTCTGGATGTAGTTCAAAATGCTGCCATTAGGATTGTGACTGGTGCATTCCGGACTACGCCAACTGCGAGCCTTCTGGCCGAAGCCATCGAGCCGCCACTTTCCCTGATGAGACAGGTGCTTGGGATGCGCTATGCATGCAAGTTACGTCGTTTCCCACAGCACCCAGCAGTGTTCTCGCGTCACACTTTATCAATTTTTTTTCAGACAATGTCGCCCGTTTGTACCGACCTCTGTGCACTAGGATTCGTGATCTTTTCGACGAAAGTCGATTGGAAATTCGTAACGTGAAACGCGCCCCGCTGGTCTTAACACCCCCGTGGAGACCCACCAGATCGTTTACATTGCCGAGACACGCATCTGCTTGCACGTCTGAGCTCGTGGCAATCCATAAAGCGTTGGCTTTCATAGAAGTCTGGATTGAGGAAGATCTTGTGATTTTATCCGACTCCTTGAGCAGCCTTTTGGCACTCAAGAATTTTAGTCCCACAGACCCACTGATAAATGACATTTTACGTCGCTTGAGTGAATTAGATGAAGCAGGAAAAGTCGTCCATTTCTGCTGGATTCCCAGCTACGTGGGTATCGCGGGAAATGAACAAGCTGACAGCGCTGCTAGACGTGCAGCACAGGCTCCCTTGCGCAGAGCATTCCCAATTCCGGCCAGGGACTACTACTCAGGGATCTCTGCCTTCCTGGCAAGGAAGTGGCAAGCTAGCTGGGACGAACTAGCGTCGAACAAATTGCGGACAATAAAGCCATCTCTCGGTCAGTGGATCTCGTGTTCTCGTAGGACAAGGATATATGAAGTGACGCTATGCCGGCTGCGTATAGGACATACTTATGCCACCCATGCTTACTTACTTAATGGTGAGAATATGTCCTAGATCCGGTGCAGTACTGACAGTTCGCTACGTGACCGATGTAGTCGATGCGCCCTAAAGCCCGAAGTACTAACAGTTCGTCACGTTCTAATTTCGTGCCAGAGGCTTTCCTTGCAGCGTCGACGTCATTTCGGGAGTAACCAGGCTCACTCCCTCCTAGCAGTTTTGGATGACCAATCACAGATCGTTAAATCCGGGAACATCTTCACATTCCTATCTACTGTGAAATTTTGTACTATCTACCCGGGGCGCTAACATCAGAATTGTACCAGGAATTATACCTGAAGCACAGGAAGCGCCGTACAGCAACTGTTTAAAAATTAACTGTTATGGGCGCCAAATAACCATGTAGTCGGCGCGCCCTTAAGCCCAAATAATCAATCAATCAATCAAAATGATGTCACACTGAAAGCATGTTCGTTGTTTTAGGATATACTTTTACTGGATATACTGTTTTAGGTTTAGGAAGTCTGCGTTCACTGTTTAGCTAAATTGTTGAGTGCCAGTCAGTGTCTGCTGCATTTGGCATTGGTGAGTCCAAGTCAGATTCCAAAAGATCATGAGTCCTGAATCGATTTACAGTCGCGTCGGTCTCGAACCCTCGGGGGGAGAGGGGGGAGGGGGTGGGAGGAGAGAGAGACGAACAACAGTAACCTGACCAATGACCATTACTACTCACTTCTGGCACGTCTTCATCCAGCAGGAGTCTCCAGGCGCCCTCCAGGCGAGGTTGGGGCACAAGAAGCACCACGAGAAGTTTTCGGGCCCACCTGGTGAAGGGTGACACCTGGTGGTGCCTGTCGAACACTGAGTACAATCCGAGTCGTCGGATCTGAAAAACAACGAAATCAAGCTTCAGGTGTTAAGAAACAAACAGCACTTGCTGGAACATCCTTACTCATGTCAATTGCTAGGGGTTATTTTTCCTCCACCAAACTTATCTGAAACATAAGTGGACTGATTTGGTTGATTCAAGCCACCTAAACCTCACAAGGCTACGAATATACATGGGTGTCTACACTTTCGTAAAGATTAGTATGAGGCCCACGCCTAGAGCTTGCGTTGACATGTCACAAGGCTACATTGAGAGACCGTCTGGAACCTGATAGGCCCCTTTTCATCAGACTTGTGCTTAATTCAGCTTGACTCACTCTCACTCTCACTCCGGTGTCTGTTCCGATTTCATGCCTAGGCAGATGGATCCGATTCCAACGAACACTAAAACATTTTAGCGATTAAATTGTACATATAAATGGAAGCAACAGTTAAAAACTACAGCGTATTGGGCGTTCATGATCTTTTTATTGAGCGTTATTGTTGATCTTTTGTTTCGCTCACTGACAACATTAGAAAACGTTTGCATCAGGGACTCAGCACCGATCATCAACATCGAAACAAAACAACTAACACAACTACTAGTGTGGCGGCTTAGCAAACCTGTTGTGCATTTTGTGATACAAGCACCAAATTTGGCACAAATGTACATTAATATGTTGCGAACATTTTCAGATATTGGGCCACTTGAAATTCTGTCTTTATGTCCGCCATATTGGATTTCAAAATGGCCGCCACTTGAAATCTACATTTGCTATTATCTCTGGACGTAATGCAGCTATTGACTTGATTCTGGTATCTAAATGTACGTTTTTGGGGGCAAGGAATCCAATGGTACCGATTTCAACTTAATATTATCTATCACAGTGTGTTATATAATTTTATTTGGAAATTATCTAGGCAAATATTGGATTCAACACAATACTTTGAAAAGAATGTCTCAGTTCTGTAAATGTCTTAGGTATAATACTGACATGCTACATGGTCTAGTATTTGAGGCTAGGTGTACTGGTATCTGAGGCTAGGTATATACCGGTACTGAAGATACGTGTACATAAACAGTGTCATGTTAACAAGTTCAGCATTGCCACAAGTACATGTATGTTGTTGACTCATCGTCATGTGCAGTCCCCTTCACACACACAGAGGGCTGTGCACTGAAGGGCAGCCTTTTTGCACTTGCAGCGCCTCACACACCCTTTCTTGCACTTGCAAGAAACCAGCTCAATGCAGCTGTGAGCTGCCTCAGTTAGCCTGGTCCAGTAAGGTGTGTACTGTGCTTCTCCAGTCCTTGACCAACCCCAGTTGGTTGGTGGAGCTCTGGTGCTGGCAGCAGTATCTGACCCCACACATGTCCACCTTGATACACTGCCCTCTTGACATGTTCCTCCAGAGCTGCCTTCGTTGGAGGGATGAGCTGCACATTGTTCTTCCTTGCGAAGAGTTTCCTCCTGGCCTTGTCAATGTCTGTGCATTTGCTGGTTCGATCATACAACAGGATCACGAACCTCTCGATGATGCGCATTGCATCGTCTGGTATGTCACGAGGTGCAGAGGACAACAGCAGCAGCGCCTCAGTGAGTTCTGGCAGTACCGTCCAGACTGCCCACGCAGTCTTCTTGCCATGTCTATGAAAACTAGACACAGTGTCGCATCCAGTTAGAGCGTGGAACATTGGCAGTGCACGAGCCTTCTCTCGTCCCAATCCAGCTGCTATTTCGTGTGCTGCTAGGTATCGGAAACTCTGGCCTGTTCCGAATGCCAGCCACAGTTTGTCTTCTGGTTGCAACTCCTGTGCCAGGGACACTGCCAGCACCACAACATCGGTGTCTACAGTCCGGATGAGTATTGCATGGTGTCCATGCTGGGCTGCGTGAGATGCATGCAGCAACATCCGACTGTCAGCTTCTTCATGGTTACATGGGGCGAGTGAGGTCAGATCTGGCAGTAGTGGCTTGCTGAGCACTGCCTCTCCATCAGTAATGACGAGTTGCTTGTCCTCCTGGTCAAACCATTCCATGAGAGCTGCTGAGAGGAACCTGAACAGCTCGGTCTTGTTGCTGTCCACTCGTAGGAAGTTCTGCCAGTTTCCTGGTATGGCTGCGGCAGCCACCACACGTCTCCGCACACCTTGTCCCCGCTTTGCACGTGTACTACCTTTCAGTGAATCAGCAAGGTAAGTATCCCAGACCAGATCGAGGCGTGACACTGTTTGCAGCTTCGTGGACATATATGGGATGAAGATCTGTTGTGCATACTCTTCAAAGGTCTTTGATGCAGCCGGCTTCAGCATCTGGACGATGGCTGCTCCATCAAGCACAATACAGGTCGTGACAGGAGTCTCTGTCTTTGCGTCGGAGACTTCTTCCAAGCATGTGAGGAGATCACTCTTGGTACCAGTGCAGAGGCTTCCACCATCAGACAATGCAGGAGGACATGCCTGATTCTCGTGACGAAAGAACTCCTCAAGGTTTCCATCCCTCGTCTGGCAGCCAATGTACAGGCGTGCGAAGAGTTCACGGTCATTCTTGATGGAGGCGAGCTGTTGCTGACCTTTGCTCTGGCTTCTTGGAGTGGAAGTGCTGAACACCTTCAGCTTGTTACGAGGAATGGGTTGGTCCACTGCCTTTGTTCTGTCCAACAGACACTCTCTGGTGAAAGCCTCGAACTGCTCTTGGCCAATCCTCTTGGCATTCATCACGGTCTCCACAGCAGCAGGATCTGCGATCTCCTTTGTGTCCAGTTTGACTACATCCTGACTCTCCTCCTCGAATGGGTTGCCCATCTCCTCTATGACACCGACGAGAGAGCGAACATCTTTCACAAATGAGGCCTGTACACTTGGCGCTGATCATGATGACGTGTGTCTGCTGTTTGCCGTCTCCAGTGTTGGTTCCCATCCTGGAATTCTTCGATCACCCTGGCAACTTCTGGTCCCGCAACCATCCAGCGACGTAGGGCACTAGGGTTGTCAGTGAGCCCAACTGCTCCACCGTCTCCTTTGATGCAGGCATTATTCTGCTCATGTGCCTGGTCAATCGGGATTGAAGAGAACACCCTCTGTGTTTTCTGAACGGTGAAGTGGCTTTCCCTGAATTTCCTGGCTACATCTGGGTGTTTGATGGTGAGTTCGGCCATGTCCTTCAGGTGCACTGGTATCCACCTAGCATAGTGGGTGTGATCCAGTGCATGGAACCAGGGGACCAGCTCTGTCAGAGCATCGAGGTACATCATTAACGATCCCTGCCTGAGAGAACGCACATACACTAGAACCAACAGTTCTAGTTCCAGCACGGTTGCCCAGTATTGAAACTGGGGGATGTCTTCTCCTCTCTGGCAACACCAGTCTTCAAACTCCGGAAGGTCCTCTGCATCCCTGGTTTCTCCCAGACAGTAGTGGTTGTAGGCACGGTGTTGCAGGATGTACAGTGCTGCTGCAGTCACTTGATGTGCTCTTCTTGTGCGCAAGACATGGGATGCTCGCAGGAATGAGTCTGCTGTCCCTGCTGTCGCAATCTCGGCTTGCACAAGTGCTTGCACCCAACCACTCCCTTTCAGCCAGTCCCCCAGTGTCCTCAGTGCCGCCATCTCTATGTGGAGGCCACCAAACATCACCACTATCTGGTCTTCACCATAGCTCTCTGGGCACTTCCACTGTATCTGCTTGGCCAAAGCAAACAGTGGCTGATCAAAGGTGACCACTGGTGTCTGTCCAGGATTCAGGTGTTCCACAGCATTCTTCACGACGTCCATTGAGTGCCGGATCATGGCCACTGTGTGGGCACTCTCCAGGAAGAGTGGAAGCAGCGACGTGGGGCAGATGACTCGAGCATCTGGTGGCTGTCGGCTGGCATGAAATGCAGCCCAAGATGTGTTGTCATTGTCCACTGTACCAGTGTTGTCTTCCAGGACTCGCTTTGCATTGCCTAGCCATTGGTATTCTTCATCAGTCTGCTGTCTGAAGTCTCCTCTGGTCAATGACGCCACTTTAGCAGCTGGGACAGGTGACTTCTTGATGCTGCTAGTGACAGGGGGTACATCAGTGTAGTAGTGCGGCAAGGGGGCGACTGTCTTGGACCGTGCATCCCCAGATCCTCCAACAATGACGATACTCCGATCCACTCCTTCACCAGTGTAAGAAGGATGTTGTATGAGGGAGATAGCGGTACCATGGAAGGAGTCCTTTGATGTTGTTGCACTGGGGTTGTGATCTATATTGTCTACAGCGGCAGTTGTAAACACTTTGCCACGCATCTTCGGAGGGCAGACCACTCGTTCTATGTGAAACTATTGGCAGACACTGTTGCCCATCTGTGCTGAGAGCTGGAGCACTCTATCATAGGAGATGCTCAGGCCAAGGTGTGACAGTCTGTCGACCAATTCCTTCTTGCGTGTATGAGCATGCAGCATCATCCCTATGTATATTGGAAGTGGGGTCTCCTGTGCAACACTGTGCCTGACACTGGTGGATGATGTGGTGCCACGTGTTCGCTTGTGTTTGATGCTGTTGAACTTCAGTATCTGAGCTGTGGCAATTGCTGCAGGGTTAGTGTCTGCCATCTGTTCCTTGATGCTGGGTCCCTCTAGGATCATACTGACTAGGGCAAGCAGCAACGGTGGCACAGATTCTTCTTGACATACTTCAGGGAATCCTGTGAAGGGCTTGGCTTCTCCAAACATGTGACGGCGAACAATCTGTGCAGCATGGGCAAGATGGACTGCATCACTATCACTGTCCAGCTCGCAGGCTGTGGCAAGAGCAGCACCGACATCTTCTTCAAATGCCATCAGGATGTCTCTCCCCTTGGTGTGTGCCCGCATGTCAGGAAACTGAGCCAACAGTCTCTGTTTCAGTCGTGTGGAGTGGACTCTCGTGTCGAGCTGGACTCCTAGCTGTTCCATTCTGGACTGATAGAGCTGGACAAGGTCAGCCAATCTGAATACTGGTGCCGTCTCCTCATCTTGTCTGGTTTCTTCAATGTAGAGGACGAGTTCAGCGAAGACAACTGCCGACATTGCTCGCTCTTGTTTTGTGTCCTGTGATCCTGTTGACTGGGCCTTTCTTGTGCGATTGTAAAGTCCTATCAAGCACCGTGGGTGATACTGGGCGTCCAACGCTATCATGTCCCCACCACTGAGACGGCCCAGCAGTTCTGTATCACCAAGAAGGCTTGCACAGGCACGCACCCGTTCGTCCATTCGGAATGTTGCAGCTTTCCGAAGACTGTCAGCCCCAGCAGGTTGTTCACAGAAGAAACAATTTTCTGGGACCTTCTTCTCTGTACTCGATGAGCGTGAATGTAACCTGGTGCGTTTGCATGCAGCTTGTTCCTCATCGCTCTCACATTCTTTCTTGAGTGCTCTCTTTTGTGCTCTCTGCAGTTTGGTATTGTTGTACTGGAGCCTGCATGTCTGATGATATTTTGCACCGTGTGCAACCATCGCAGCTTCAATGCCATGACCATCATCGAGTCTTTCCAGGTGAAATGATCCTGGAAGCTCTCCAAGTTCACTGAATTTGACCAAGTTCTCTGCGAGTGAACTGTACCCACTCCCAATGTCTTTTCTCTTTGATTGGTCAGGTTTGGTCAGTGTCTCCGTCTTGTCCTCTTGACATATAAGGCATAACTTCCAGTCAGTTGTGGTGAGGTGCTGTGATGTTGATGGTGAAGCTCGCTCAACATCAGCTAGTCTGAAGCTCTTGGACATGGTGGAACTGTCTTCTGAATCTGCAACGATACAATGATATAATGTTAAGATTATGCCGGAATTAAATTTTCACCCATACCGGAGGCAAGAAGAGAAATAAAATCACATGAGATTCTTTAGTTAAAAAATATTCCCCAATTTATTGAATATTTACAAAACATTTGAATTCATAAATTCTTACAATATTTACACAGCCAAGATTTAAATATAAATCAGTCTAAACTCTTATTAGGTTGGACATTACAGCCTTCGTGTTAAGTTCAGAACATGTCAAAACTATAATGACAACATTTTATGGATTTTTCAACTTCTTATGTTTATTAAACTGGCAACGTTTCGGTGAATATGCTATCACCTTCTTCAAGCCTATGAGGTAAATGATACATGTAACAGATTATATACATTTTTATAGAATAATTAATGTCACTGATAACTGTTGAGTAAAAGGTGTCATCACATAATAATGTTCAGTAAATAATAGGCGATAATTAAAAGGTAATTAAAAGGTAGTGGGCTCCTAGCAGTAAACATAGGTAATAGGCAATAGGCTTCTAACAGTAAACATAGGTAATAGGCTTCTAACAGTAATCATTATAGGTAATAGGTTGTGGGTTGTTATATTCTTAAAAGTTCATCATAGGCTGGAGGAATAAAATATCCATTGTCTCTGTTCAATTCTGGCTTTTGTCTTTTAATGTGAATGGCCTCCATCAAAACTGTCAGTGTGGAATACGCACTTCACTCAAAATACTACTTTATATAAAACATTTCTAATTTAAAGCCTTATAGTAAGAATTTCAGATAAACCCCAAAAAAGTAAGACCAGGTTGGCTATTAGACAACCTGCCTCTGTCGTGCCCACCAGACAAGTGATTTAGCCAGCACTTGAACTTGTTAACATGACACTGTTTATGTACACGTATCTTCAGTACCGGTATATACCTAGCCTCAGATACCAGTACACCTAGCCTCAAATACTAGACCATGTAGCATGTCAGTATTATACCTAAGACATTTACAGAACTGAGACATTCTTTTCAAAGTATTGTGTTGAATCCAATATTTGCCTAGATAATTTCCAAATAAAATTATATAACACACTGTGATAGATAATATTAAGTTGAAATTGGTACCATTGGATTCCTTGCCCCCAAAAACATACATTTAGATACCAGAATCAAGTCAATAGCTATTATGTCCAGAGATAATAGCAAATGTAGATTTCAATGGCGGCCATTTTGAAATCCAATATGGCGGACATAAAGAGAGAATTTCAAGTGGCCCAATATCTGAAAATGTTCGCAACATATTAATGTACATTTGTGCCAAATTTGGTGCTTGTATCACAAAATGCACAATTCTTTTGAATATTTGGGCTAAGCCGCCCCACTATACCGCTCTTTGCTAGAACATTGCCAGCATGGTAGAAGACACATGTATGTGTTTTTGCATAGAAGGCGTGCTGTGATGTGCGTGTTTATGGAACGTGAATTTTTAGCAGTGTATGATTTTTGGTAAACTTTGTGATTGCCATCTGACACTGGATTAATTGAAAATAGGCCGAAATGTCGCAACAAATAAAGACAAGAAGAACTTATGGCATGTTTTGGGATTATGTTATTTAAGCATAACGATAACGATAACAACAGAAGATGCATTCGTGTTCGGCACGGAGCCTGCCGCTGTCAGTTGCGCTCCAGCTGCGCCGACCCGGGCGGGTGCGTACCCGCTCTTTCGGCGGCCTTATACATTTCTTTGGCGTATTTGGCGGCTTTTGATGCACGACTAAAATATTACATGGGGATTGGCGGCTTTTGCAACCAATACTGAAGAATACCAACCAACCAAAGTGATTGAGCTGTGTTCGAAGCTAACAGAAGATAACAACTGATCGCGTGCGTTATGCATCATTAATTAGCTTTGCATCTGTTATTTGAGAATGATGGGTTTCGTACCTGGCGGGAGACGGCTTGAGCATAATGGAACCAGCAACCGCTGATTACTGCTGCTGGGAACCTTGCCGCCGCCGCACCCTGGAGCGCCTGCTCCCAGTCTGCCACAAAAAAGACTGGCGCATGGAGGTGGCCGCTGATAATTCGCAGAACTGTGTCATACAGCACCCGCGTACGGCACCCCATCAGTACGAAAAAAGCTGGGAGTACGCTGCCATTGCAGGTCACGATAAACTCAAGATGAAATCCCGGCGGCAGTAACTGGAGTTGCAGCCGTCTACGTCTTCCCGGCTTGCCCTGCTGTTGTGCAGATAGAAACTTCGTTCAGTTCCCCAGAACAACGTCGTCCTGAGCAGCGCACGATCGCCTGCCAAACTGACGCTACCGCAACTCCGGTGACTGAACCGATCATGGTGGCATCCACTCAAACAACTCCCGCAGAATTCCCTACTTTACCACCCCCATCGACTATTTTACCTCTCCGATCGACCAGCTCATTGCCGTCACTGATAATTCCTGTGCGAAGTGGAGCTCCGGACCTGACAGCGCGAGGTCGAGCAGAACGATCTACAAGTGTGGCATCAAACATCGGTGGGAAAGGCGCAGTGCGAAAATGTTCCATGGCTGCGAGGCTTGGCGTACGAGAACGCTCACCGTCGGTACCGCGCGCGCGCATATTTCATTCCATCAACATGCAGAGCAAACGGAGCAAGAACACAAAATGACACGACAGGGACAGAGATGTTTAACATCAATGAGCATCGATCCGCCGCCACCTCTGGTGGCCGTGTTTGCCGGCTCGAGTATGCAGCAACGTACAAGGTCTGAAAAAAATGTTGAAAACCGGGAGCAGACGGGCTGCGAAGTTCCTGATCACTCTTCAATGTCGGCTGCGGAAGTTTCGGTTTCAGAAGGTGGCGGTGACGGCTAGGGCGTGGAAGGGGCGGCTCGTTCAGCTCCACACCGTGCCCTTTCAGGAAGGTCGACGGCGCGCACCAAAGACCTGTTGGGCTGTCGCGGCACTGTGACGGCTGTGAAGTGGCATGGCGGCCGCCTCGTGTGCGCCGGTCTTGTTGGCGCAGGCCCGTTCGGCCGTTGTGACCGCGTGGAATCGCTTGAATACGTTGCCTCTAATCGAGTGTTCGTAATATATGTCCTGAGGGAAGAGACCGTCTGTCCAACACTGATACAGCTGAAGGAGGAGGAGGTGGAGGCCGGCGTTTTTGTTGTTCGCCAGTTGTTCAGCTTCCGCATGAAGTACGTCACCGCCCTCTCGTCTCCCGTTGTAAAGACCACTGTCGTGCTGCCCGATGCCTTGACGTTCTTCCCCCTAGGTGGTTGATTGCGTGCACTCCCTCCTGGCTGTGGTACTTGCGAATGTTGAATTATGCGATGGTTATTCCCGGGGCCCTCCAATATCGTTTGGCAACCGGTGACGTTACATGGGCTGGACAATTGCTCAGTCCCGAAGGCGCTCCACCCAAACTTCCGTGTTTTCCACACAACATTTCCGATCTTAAATACCATCAAAATGGGATAAAATCGGATTCGTTTGAAAGCTTGAAGAATCTTGTCCACGAATATGAGCGTTATTTTCCCCTAACACTAGGACTTTTTGCTTGGACCCACGCTGACTGCATTCATGTCGAGCGCCGCAGGAATCGCGCGGTGCCAAGGGTAGTAGCAGTATGATGAGACAGGCCAACTGATGATCACGGCTGGGAAGGAGGGGTAGGAGCAAGTAAGAGATAACTGTTGCAAAATAATTCCTCCCCACTCGGTGCAGGGGCGTAAACAAGGGTGGGTGGCACCGGAGGCATGTGCCTCTCATGGGAATGTGGTACCCCTCCGGCCAGGAAAAGGCGCCAACATTATATTTAGGCTACCGGCGGAGGTGCCGATACTGGTTGGAATGTGTATCGGTACCTCCGCCGGTAGCCTAAATATAATGTCGGCGCCTTTTCCTGACTGGAGGGGTACCACATTCCCATGGGCGATGCAGTGGGGGATACTCATCCTCTGATATTATCAGAGACAGAGAACAATGCTCGCACTAGGTGAACTGTCCTGCACCGGCGGGTCGCGCCGTCCCTCAGACATCAGACTCCATTCTGGCGAGAAACCTTACAAGTGTGTGATCAATGTGTGTTTGTGAGGTCGACATGAAGCGTCACGTTTTTGTCCATTCTGGAGAGAAACCGTTCAGCTGTGACATTTGTTGGAAGTCCTTCAAACGGCAATGCAACCTTAATATGCACTACAGACTGACTTCATTCTGGCGAGAAACCTTACAAGTGTGATCAGGGTGGTAAATCGTTTGCTCAGCAGGGCTCTCTGAAGACTCATACTTTAATGCAATCAGGAGAGAAACCATTCAGATGTGACGTTTGTGGCAAACTGTTCGGTCCACAGAGCAATTTTAGTTGTCATTAGTCTCCACTCAGTCAAGAGGCTATATAAATGTGAGCAGTGTGACAAATCGTTTGTTTATCATTGCCATATGACTAGGCATTACCGGATTCCTTCCGGAGAGACGCCATAGAGGTGTGATCAGTGCAGCAATTTGTTATTTTCACATTTTCAGGTGACTGAAGGATGTACAGTTGTTGGGTGTGTGGGGGATGTTCAGTTGCCCAAGCATCTTGACACGTTATGACCAATACTGACCAATACATTAACAATACATGACCAATACTGACCAATACATTACCAATATATGACTAATACTGACCAATACATTACCAATACTGACCAATACATTACCAATACATGACCAATACTGACCAATACATACGTGCTCTCCGGTGTCTCAGTTCATTCGCCGCGGACCACATTCATTCTGAATTATTTCGCTTGCTTTCACTGTTCGACTGATGATTTTACTTCCATTTCACTGTTTGCCTGATGAAGTTGCTTGCATTTCACTGTTTCACTGACGATGTTATGGGCGCTGCATGACCGATCTAGTCTATGCGGCCCTAAACTCCAATAACCTAGCAATCAAAATTCGTGGCTACTTACACACCAAGATGAAATTACTACTCACTACTGACTCCTGAGGATGCCTTAGTAACATAGTACGATGTAAATGCATATGGGCGCAATATGGTGAATGAAAGGGCTCACGCGGGTATAGGGTAGTTTCTTCCATGGCCGTGTGTAGTCTAGTTGGACCAAGCGTTTGCGATATTTAAAACCTCGGAATAAAATGATACGTGAAAACTACTGAGTTTACTTCGTAGTCGCCTACACCTGAGCCGTGATGGGCGAGGCCTCGCTCGCTCGACAAGAAAACGCTCGTTCTCTCTGGAACCCTCTTCTGGCGGTTTCCGGGGCTTCTCTGTTTATTTTCATTAGCACACACATATATAAACACGAGTCGGCCCACGCAAATACATCATCGGCGTACAACCCGCACTCTCATTGGCTGGTTCAATAGGACGCGCCAGTCAAATGTGCCCCGGGTCCGGATTGGCTAGTTGTGCCGGCGGCCATCGCCCTGGCTGGATGTTGCTGACTCCTGATTCGTCACGGGTCAGGGGTTCAGTTCTCGTGCACTCCCCGTCTGGCCGGTCGCACGCCGAGGTTGCAGTTTTGCAGCCGCGGTGTCCGGCAGTCGCCTTAGCAACTGACGTCGGTTCGAGAAAGTCATCCGGCTGGTGGCGCCATTAGCTTTGTGGTATGCGAACTCCTCGACACGAGCTCATCTCTTATCGGTTATAACCTCGTGGGGTGATCTCATCGCAGCGGCTAACAATCGAACATTGCGAGCGGGACATGGATCTTATCCGTGGTAGATCGGATGGGCCGCCTGCCTGACGTTCTTGAGGTGATAGCTGACACTCGTGTTTTGGTACCTCACCCTGCTTTATCGCGGTGACACAGACAGTACATTCCAGAGAATCTCGAACGGTTACATTAACTTTAACATCGTTACACTAGGTGAACTGTCCTGCACCGGCGGGTCGCGCCGTCCCTCAGACATCAGACTCCATTCTGGCGAGAAACCTTACAAGTGTGTGATCAATGTGTGTTTGTGAGGTCGACATGAAGCGTCACGTTTGTCTCGATTCTGGAGAGAAACCGTCCAGCTGTGACGTTTGTTGCAAGTCCTTCAAACGGCAATGGTTAATATGCACTACAGACTGACTTCATTCTGGCGAGAAACCTTACAAGTGTGATCAGGGTGGTAAATCGTTTGCTCAGCAGGGCTCTCTGAAGACTCATACTTTAGTGCAATCAGGAGAGAAACCATTCGGATGTGACGTTTGTGGCAAGCTGTTCCGTCCACAGAGCAATTTTAGTTGTCATTAGTCTCCACTCAGTCAAGAGGCTATATAAGTGTGAGCAGTGTGACAAATCGTTTGTTTATCATTGCCATATGACTAGGCCTTACCGGATTCATTCCGGAGAGACGCCATAGAGGTGTGATCAGTGCAGCAATTTCTTATTTTCAGATTTTCAGGTGACTGAAGGGTGTACAGTTGTTGGGTTGTGTGGGGGATGTTTAGTTGCCCAAGCATCTTGACATGTCATGACCAATACTGACCAATACATTACCAATACATTGCCAATACTGACCAATACCTTCGTGCTCTTCGGTGTGGTGTGTCCCAATTCATTCGCCGCCGACCACATTCATTCTGAATTATTTCGCTTGCTTTCACTGTTCGACTGATGATTTTACTTCCATTTCACTGTTTGCCTGATGATGTTGCTTGCATTTCACTGTTTCACTGACGATGTTATGGGCGCTGCATGACCGATCCAGTATATGCGGCCCTAAACTCCAATAACCTAGCAATCAAAATTCGTGGCTACTTACACACCAAGGTGAAATTACTACTCACTACTGACTCCTGAGGATGCCTTAGTAAAATAGTACGATGGAAATGCATATGGGCGCAATATGGTGAATGCACGCGCCCTTAAACCACAATGACTAGCCAACTCAGCGACCTCCCGTCGCAAATGCCGACCACACCAACGACGTCCCCCCAGGACCCACTCCTGAAGGCGATCCACGCCCCGCTTCAGGCTGATTCCGAGGAACTCGAGCGGTCGCTGGAAATTTTCGCCTACACATCCCAGATAGTGGTCGATGCGCCCTAAAACCCAAACCACACACACACACATCCCAGATGGTCATTGGATTATTTCCTTGGCTTTCATGTTTATTTGGTGATCGCTGAGTACAACTCTTTCCCTATTTATCAGCATCTGGCGCTTAATTGAGCAGACGTTCACCTTTTATAGAGCATGCTGCCGAGCCCTTTAAGTGTTGGAACTCCGTCTGGTCGAATCAGATGCTCCTGAAGTTCGTCATCTTCAAACAGCATCTGTTTCAGCGTCGTCTTGGTGAGGCTCTTGTGGTAGCGAAGCAAAATGTAACGCCATTCTTCACCTTGTGACTTGTGCGTCTGAAACTACGGCTGAGTCATCAACGTTTCTGATTATTTCCCGTGCTTTCTCTACTTTCTCTCCCGTGTGCTCTTCTGATGTGTGATTAGACAAGCTTGTTATGGGTGCAATATAATCCACTGGGGGTGACGCACCCTAAAACCCCAAGAATAATTATCATCATCGTTCCGTGTCTGCTCATTTTGGAGTTTTATAATCATAAATGATAATACTGAATGATATCGGGCGAAATAATTAGACGTAAGGATATGATAACGCCACTGGTATACGGTGACTATGTAGGGAAGTTCTTCCCTTGCCCCTACTTGGTATTTTGTAGGAAAGTCCTTATTGGCACGCGAAAGTCTAGCAACCTCTTCGTTCGCGATAACTCCAGTCACGAAAGTACCAGTACCTTTTGCTGCCCTGTATTGCACTGCAGCACTCCACGATCACACGAGAACTACAGACACCGTACATTACGTTCTCCTCGGAAGGTAAGCCGTGATACTGCCTTTCCTATGAATTTAGAAGCCGAATTTAGTTGGGTAGCGCGCGCACGGAGCACACAAGTACAGATGCGCCCGCTTTGAGTTTTCAAGACCGACTGCCTGGGGTCGCACGGCCTCTAGTGACTTCGGGAGACCCCCGGTCGCGGATTGGTCGAGGGCGCAGAAGCCTCCTTGACGTCATATCCATGTCGACGGCCTCCTAGAAGGGGAAGTGGTCTGTTTCTAGTGGCGGTGACGATGTGTTACGTTTACGGTACACTTTTACAATCGCAAGGCTTACGGGATTATATCAATTACGGTTACGGGACAGCCAAACGTATAACTTTATGTGAACACAGTTACATCTAGCATTAACGACGGCGGCGGTACTCGCCGGTCGAATAAAAGTCACGTCTCTAGCGCCTGGCTGGCGGGGTGTCAGCCGGAAGGAGGGAGGGGAAGGTACAATGTCCAATGAACGGGACCTCGCTGAGGCGATGGCTGCTGACGTAGGCAGCAGACAGGCCGACGCCAGTCTCGGAGCCGGGTACTTGTCGCGCCATGAACAAAGGGGTATTGCTGAATTATATGGGATCAAGACGCTCAAAAACTAACTCTCTTACAATTTCGATTTATGTCGGGGCAAACTTCTTTTGGCTACGTGAATAGTCTATTCAGGACCTCAACGTTTGCGATATTAAAAGACCCGGGTAGTATTAATTCAATACTCTGAGCCTCCATCTCAGAGCTCTGATTCGACCATCTTGAGAGGCACCTCAGATCCAGCACTTTTATATTGTGCAATTACTCAACAGTTTTTTTTTTTTTATTTTTATATAAATTAAAAAATAACCCCCCCTCCTTATATCTTTTTTTTTTAAAATTTCTTCCTCCCCTCTTAATTAATTTATATTCCCAGAGGAGAGGGAACAGATATTTCAACTTATATACGGACCGGTCTTCATTCGCTCTACTACTTTCACTTCAAAGGACTACATTTCAACAGTCACACTGCGGCTCTCTATCAGAGTCCTCAGACGAACCTCAGTGGGGAGCCCTGGCGACTGGCCGGCGGCGGCCAGCCGCCCATCCTCGGCGACCGCTCGGTCGTGCGTCTCCGTGGCAAGTGAGAGAGAGCTCTGGCGACTATCTATCAGGTGAACTCAGCGGCCACCGCCCATGACACGTCATGGTCACGCGACGGGCTTAATGCACTCCACATCAGCTCGGCGGGTCGCGCTGTCTATCTCAGAGACAGACTATGTCAGCTCAGAGTCGCTCTGAATCTCAGTCCCTCTGTGGGAATCACTGCTGACTCTGCGTCTTGGCAGGCTCGCGCCGGTCCGGCGTCGGACACCAGAGCTGCTGCCTCAGCGCATACTTCCAACAATACCGACTCGGCGGCTCCGCGCTGTATACAGACAGCCGGCAGATCGGGGCGCTGGAGCCCAATTGAAATTTCACATGACAGACACCTGGACATTCATCCAGCAGTCGTCCAATATTCCACTACATTCATAAATCATACACACAAATATAGACTAGACACACGTGCATCATACATATGTTTCCTACACCTGACAACACAGACATTGGCCACGGGGTATGACATCTGTCATACCTCTGTCATTTCTCCATACATGCTCACGTACACGCACCTGCCCATAGGGTTCCCAGAAAGGATATTTAACTTTTATCACCCAAGACAACCACATTCACATCACCCCAGACATTTCATCATCTGAAGACGGCGGCCGTCTTCAGATGATGAAATGTCTGCGGTGGTAGGGTGTCGGCCGGAATGGGGGAGGGGAACAGTAGACTTTGGCCTCGGCGGACGGCTGGCACCACGGCTGACTAAGCAGCCAGACAGCTTGGCGCCTGGAAAATGATTCACCTGTCGTGAACTGTCGCGACATGAATTGAAAGGGTAGGCTACATTTGTGAAATTAAGTGTCCCGAAAATCAACTCTGTTACAACTATCTTAAGATACCTATTGGCTTGCAACGTTCACCAAGATGAAAATGTTTTGGAAAATGATTGGGGCATGGAGGGGCACCGAAATCGAATTGTTAAGTATATCGTATTCCTTGCATGTCAGTTGTGGGAGCAACGAAGCCGAGTCAACTAACACGCTGCGACCTGGAGGTCTGGAGGACTGCGAGGTCCAGGCACCGCGTAATCGCTTTGCTGGCTGCCGGGCGAGCCGGAGTCGGCAGTTGTGCTCGGTCCTCGGTTTGTCCTCCGCGTGAACGGAGTCTGGGATGGGCACGGGGTGCCGTCCGGAGGCGCGCACGTGCGCCGCCGCTTGGCCGCCGCCGGCGTGGCGTCCGCCTCGACGGCGGGGCTGGCGCCCTTCTGCGGCGACGGCGCCGCCTCTGCAGCCATGGCATGGTCGCAGTCGTGACATTCCATGACGTGGCGCTCCCATTCCGCCACCGACATGGCACACCTCTTCTGCCGATAGTTGAGATGGCGATTCTGGCTCCTCGGCACACCCACGTACCATCGCCGCGGCTGTGGCCGGCAACGGCATCTCGATGTCGGCGTCCACCTTGGCCAAGAGCGGCCGCTCGGACAGCTCGTTGCCGGCCGTCGGCGAGCTGACTACACCGGAAAACATGCACACAAGCCGGCTGCATACATCCAACACAAATCTTCCGAAGAATTTCACTCTAAATGCCGGCAACCACATGCTCGCATAACCATAGCTGTTGCACTGGAAATGCATTCTTGCTTCCCTCTATGCGACACACACAATAAAAAAGGAAAATATATATTGGTGCTTAATGTGAATTAAGCTTAATGTTCACTACAGACTCCATTCGGAAGAGAGGCCCTACGAGTGTGATCAGTGTGGTAAATCGTTTATTCAGCAGGGCTCCCTGAAGTCTCACGCTATAGTCCATTCCGAATCCACGCCCACGCATTTGCTCACTTCCTGCCAGGGATCATTTCTCTAGGATCTCACGCTTCATCCTTAATAAGTGGCAAAAGGCCTGGGATAGAGAAGTGTAGGAAAGTTCCTATATTGGCACGCGAAAGTCTAGCAACCTCGTCTCGATAACCCCGGTAGCAAAAGCACCAATGTCTTTTTAGCTGCCCTATATTGCACTGCAGCACTCGCACGATCACACGAGATAGACAGACACCGTACAGAACTTTCTCCTCTGAAGGAAAACCGTGATAATGCCTTTTCTACCAATTTAGAGGCCGAATTTAGTTGGAAGTTAGCGCGCGCAGCAGCGGTCCGCTCGCCGAGAGAATCGAAGCCCGACTGCCTGGCCTCCTGGGATGGCCCCTCACAGACAATATCAATGCTTCATGAAGTATTTGCTATAAATACATACAAGACGACGGATACTTGGGGACACGATACAGACACACACATATATGTACATACACACACACTAATTATCATGCACTCCCTGTTAGATCTTGTTGAGCATGCTAAATGTTAATGGCCATGTTTGATTAGTATATTATCATGGTTAATCTATTCAATATATTCATGCAACAATGTGCAGAGATTTGAGTGCAATGCAGCTTTAAATGCACCCAGGTCCGTTAAGGTTACTACATCATCAGGCAATGAGTTCCAAGTGGCGCAACATCTGAGGCTAAAAAATATCTTCCTACAATCCACTGATGCACGCCTGTGAGCCAATTTCAGTGAGTGTCCACGTGTGTTCACCAATGGTGCCAGCACAAACATGTCAGGGATCTTAATGGCAGAATGACCATGAAAAATCTTCCAACATTTGATGATGTCTGCTCGAATCAATCTACCTTTCACCGAGTACAGACCTAGTTTCCGTAATCTGGCACCATAATCCAGACCTTCCATCCCCTCTATGTTTCGTGTCCACCTTCTCTGTACTGATTCTAGTCACCCCCGGCCGCTGATTGGCCGAGCATGCATACGCCCATTTACGTCACATTCATGTTCTCGAAGCTTCGTCGGAAGTGGGCCTATATTTAGTGATAGTTACTAAGTGATATTTACGGTATACTATTTTACAGTTACTATTACGGTACACTTTTGCAATCGCAAGGCTTACAGGATTATACCAATTACGGTTACGGGACAGCCAAACGTATAACTTTATGTGAACACAGTTACATCTAATAATTAACGACGGCGGCGGGGTGCGCCGGTCGGATAGGGGAGGTGAAGGTACAGCCATCGGCTGCACGGTATTGAGGTCACATCTCCGGAGAGGGCGGGGGAAGGTGCAAGGTTCATTGAACTGCCCCGATTGGATCGGTGACTGAAACCCTAATAATCAATCAATCAATGAATGGATGGGATTAAGACGTTCCAAGCTAACTCTTTTACAGAAGCCAACAATAAACTTAATGCAATCACGTCTTGCCTAATGCCTAATGCAATCACCTGGGACATTGGGCGTCGTGTCGGCGTAGGTCCAGACACATTAGATAGTTAGTAAGATCACACTAGATGGTAAGTTAGATGGCCGGTTGGCAACTCTTCCATCGTGCTCAAATGTTCCAATGTTCAAATATTCCAACAGAATTAATGACGCTCACCAGGTGCGCAGGAACCTCTTTCACACAGCTTACTGCTTGAGCAATCTCGTATGGCATGAGACCGCTGATAGTCGGTGGTTTGTCGGTAGTTGTTTTACGGAAATAAGATCGGACATCTAGCAAATCGTGCTAGCAGACGACTCGGATATCATTCCTTCCGGTACCTAAGAGCGATAGGATTTCAGGCCATATACTCACCTTAGTAACTCTCCATACGACTCTGGCATGCTAAATGAACATTATGTGCGCTAAATGATCACTTTTTTGTTTGGGTGCCCTAAAACCCAATGGGCGCTGCATGACCGCCGCAGTCGATGCGCCCCTAAACTCCAACAACCAACCAACCAACCCTAAAACCCAAATAACTAACTATAGTCGGTGGCCTTATGTCAATTAGCAGGCAGTCGATGTCCTTACCGGGGCATTCCGCACCTCGCCCACAATGAGCCTGCTAGCAGCGGCACACGAGGCTCCTCTCTTTCTGCGCAGAGAAAGTCTGGGAATGCGCTACGCTTGTAAACTTCGCCAGTTCCCTGACCACCCGACTTACTCTCATGTTTTTTCACGACGACTAACAACACTCTTTTCAACGGAGCGAAACTTGAGTGTTGCGCCTTTTGGTGTGCGCATTTGCAAGCTTTTCCAGGAAAGTCAGCTGAGCCTCCAAGGAATTCGGAGAGACGAGGGCATGCAGACTCCCCCATGGGAGCTTATCGCACCAGAAGTGGATACATCCCTCGCGAAAACGAGGAAATCAGATGTTTCCCCAGAAGAGTTTCGCTCTCTAGCTTTGGAACATATAGAATCATTTCAGGGCTGGGCGACTACCTATACCGATGGATCTCGAACCGAGGACGGTGTGGGCAGCGCTTTTGTTTGTGGCTCTGTTATCCGATCTTTTTCCCTCCTACCTTACGCATCTGTGTATTCATCAGAACTTATCGCTATTTTGAAAGCCTTATGCTACATCGAAGTGTCGGTGGGAGATCGACATGTTATTTTCACCGATTCTTTAAGCAGCCCTTTGGCCCTGAACACATTTTATCCGTCTAACCCCCTTTTGCGTGATATTGTATGCGGTCTGACGAAAATGAACAACATGGAACGCCGTGTGCTCTTGTGTTGGATTCCCAGCCATGTGGGTATTTCCGGTAACGAGTTGGCGGATGCTGCGGCGAAGCGAGCAGCGCGCGCGCCGTGCACTCATTCGCTTCCACTTCCTGCCACGGACCATTACCGAGAGGTGTCCACCTTCCTCTTAGACAAGTGGTAGGCAATGTGGGACGCGACACAGGCGAACAAACTTAGAGTCATTAAACAACGTCTGAGACCATGGAGCTCGTCCTGTCTTAAACATAGACAAGAAGAGGTTACATTGTGCCGCCTCCGCATTGGGCGTACCTATGCCACTCACGGTTATCTGTTGTGCGGTGGCGAGAAACCTCGGTGCACAAGATGTCGTGCACCACTGACAGTTCGCCATGTTTTGATCTCGTGCCCACTTTATGCTGAACAGCGAAGACGTCACTTTGGATCTGCACAGGTAGATTCACTTAATGATATTCTGTCTGACAACTCTAGCAATGTTCAACCAGGACAACTGATCGACTTCCTTTCTGACGTATCGTTCTCGGTAATATATTCTCCACACTGATATGCATTACATGTAAAATCTATCACACAGTAGCACCACTTAGTCGGTGCCCACAATGAGAGGCTTGACACTTTGTCTAATCATATTTCTATAAATATCATCTTAGTTATGGGCGCAATATGACCATAGTTGTCGACGCGCCCTAAAGCCCAAATAACTAACTAACTAACGATGTCCTTCAGACCGATCTCACTAGGCTGGCGATGCGTGACATGCTGCCGAAGAGGATTCGTGGTGAAGTGGTCCATCCCCTGCTGTCTCACCCGTCCTGTCGACTGTCTGAGAGCGAACTGCGCGTCTGCATAGCACGCAACCATGCAACCATGCTGGCCGCAAAGGACTATCAAGTTGAATACGAAATGCATCACAATTTGTCTGCCTCACTGCCAACGATTCTGCGCATCTCACCTTCCGGCCAGATGTTGCAGGCCAACCCTGTGGATGCCCTGCTGCACCCACTCGGCAGCCGGACGCCATGGCTGTGGCTCAGGAGATCTATTTTCAGAAGATCTACTTTCAGAAGATCTATTTTCAGAAGATCTATTTTCAGTAGATCTATTTTCAGAAGATCTACTTTCAGAAGATCTATGTTCACAAGATCTACTTGGAGGAGGAAATGTTCACAAGATCTACTCCCAGGACTGAATTGTTCAGAAGATCTACTCGAAGAAGAAAGTGTTCACAAGATCTACTAATACTTGGAGATGTTCACAAGATCTACTCGGAGGATGGAAGTGTTCACAAGATCTACTCTCGGGACTGGATGTTCAGAAGATCTACTCTTGGCCCGGAATGTTCAGAAGATCTACTCGGAGGAGGGATATGTTCACAAGATCTACTCTCGTGACTGGATTGTTCAGAAGATCTACTCGAAGACGAAAGTGTTCACAAGATCTACTTTCAGACGATCTATTTTCACAAGATCTACTCTCAGGTTGGAATGTTCAGAAGATCTACAAATAAGCCTCACTTGTTCAGAAGATCTACTGCTGGAGATGTTCAGAAGATCTACTACTGGAAATGTTCAGAAGATCTACTCGGAGGATGGAAGTGTTCACAAGATCTACTCTCGGGACTGAATGTTCAGAAGATCTACTCTTGGCCCGGAATGTTCAGAAGATCTACTCGGAGGAGGGATATGTTCACAAGATCTACTCTCGGGACTGGATTGTTCATAAGATCTACTTGGAGAAAGTGTTCACAAGATCTACTCTATATTCTAATTTCAAGAAGCATAAGTTCGGCTAGCTATCGCTAGGTAGCAGCACGGTCTAGATATTATCGCAACGGAAAGGGAGCGGATGTCATGAGATTAAACGTTGAAGCATAGGTGACACTATTTCTCGCTAGATGGCAGGTTGATGTCACTGAATACGCTCCCGTTGTGTGCTGGCGGTGTTAGCTTCCCATAGCTCGGCAAACGACCGCCGTCCGGCGGGAAACTAATATGCGATGTAGTGGCGGATGGAGCGGAAGAACACACGTTGAGCCCTATTTGCATCTGATTTCACGGATAGCTTAAACTGTTTATTGCACTGTGATACTCTTGCAAATATTTGCGTTTTATCCGCCTGCAATATGTCGGCTGGTCATCCCCTGGCAATGCCAGCGTCTAGAGGAGGGATGCAGAAGGCGCAGTATGTGTGGCGCGCCAAATTTCCTGCCGCCGCACCGACAGAGAGTCTTTAGCGGGGTGTGTTCCCCACGCCCTGCGACGCTACCGGAGCTGTCGGCAACGCTGAGACGGATGGGATCGTCATGTTCGTGCGGTGCTGACATCATTACAATCGCCATGCTCAAGGTGCTTTTGCTGTTGTTGGACCACACCTACTGCATGCCATTAATAGTAGCATTGTTAACCGTGACCTCTCGTCATCATGGATCGAGCATTACCTGTGGGCCTAAAGCGATCGGCATTGACTCTTGAGGTCAATTTTTGGAGGCCGTGACGGGAATATTGGTGGCCCCAGGGCTATTGCTTGTGGTTCCGGTGGGATTATTTGCATACCAGGGTGGGGGCATATGCTCCCCCCTCCCCACCGCATGGGAATGTGGCTCCCGTCCGGCCGGAAAAAGGCGTCCATCTTGGAGGGGTCGAGTGCACCCCACTCCCGAATTGTTCAGCCAGATATGCCCCTTTAAGACAAGGCTCCCCTTTGAAACAATAGCCCTCCTCTGAGAAGACCCGACCGCACCCAATTCCTAAAATATTTTAGCCAGACGCCCCACTCCATGAGGAAAATGTGCCCATGCGGGAATGCTCGCGTGTACCACCTTGAATTCTTTTTCAACCGTAAGTGCCCCCTGAAAGGCTAAGTGGTGCCCTTTCGGACATGTGCCTCCATAATAATTCATCGATCCGTCCGTTCCTTGTGGATGGACTGACATGCTGCCATTGTATGTTTACTCATACGTTTTTACCTTGATAAATTATTAACCATCAACATTACACTATGACCTTTCCTCGACAAACATAAAATAATCAAACAAATTACTGTACACTTGGTCTATATTCGGGTGTAACCCTACATCCAACCAGAAAAGATAATTCAATTCATGGTACCAATCCTCACTGCCATGGTTTTTCTATCGTGACATTAATTATATTCAAAATATGTCACAAACAATGAACTGGGGCACCACAAATTCTTGTTGAGAACCCCAAATATTCCGTCGGGGACTCTAAATAAACATAGCAATGCCCTCAAATTAACGGAAACCCGACAAAGTCCCGGGATCATCCCAAAACGTAGCGAGTCCAGGAGAAAGGTGACAGCTATATGCGCTGGATGGAGCTAATGCAGATGGGCTGCAGCCTTATATTCGCGTACTGGGAGCCCAAACACACCGGGGCCAAAACGCGCCGGAGCCCTCAAACCACACCGTGGACGCAGATGGCATGAAAACAAAACAAAAAAACACCGGGGTCCGCAGTGACATCGTCATAAAAAATGCGCCGAGACAATAAATAAACACACCGGGCATTCGAAAACGCACCGGTCCCCCGGTCACCGGTCATGCCTCTCTGTCCCTTATATCTAGCCCGAAGCCCAGGTCAAATCTTATAATTTCCACCTGCCACTAGCCAGTCTTTATGCCCAAAGCTTCCCCGAAACCCAGTGTACTGCTGATTGGACCCGGACATTTTCTGTTTTCCCGGTGTGCTTATCAGTGAGGTGTGGGTTATCAGCGACAGCGATAAATAGGCAGCTTCAGGAGGGGAATGATATGGGCAAAGATAATTTGTGCCTCAAATCGCGTTTCGACGTGAGAGCTCCATATACTTTAATGCATGGTTGTCTTCAAACATGTGGCTGTCAAAATAATATATGTTACTCAAATGGGAACCTGAACGTTGTTCCAGTATACTACAAATATTTCATACACATATGTCTGTTTATGCATAGCACTGTTGAATACAATGGTAAATATCTGGTCGGAATGATGTTGAGACAATGCCTAACCACCATTTCGAAAAACAGGTCATAAATTACGGTCACTGGAGTTTCCGGTGTCAAAGCTATATCGATAAGAATCTGTCAGATTCTACGGTTTCAGTTCGGTTCGGTTCGGATACCATATTTCGCCATGTGTAGTACTGTCTGCCTTTAAAGTAGTAGAACTGTTGCACGAGCTACCCAGCAATGAAGATGAACACAGCTATCTAGATCAGAGGCGAGTGGAGACGTGCTGCATGAACGACTCTTCGCCGGGACACGAGAGGTCTGGTGGCCGACATCAGCAGCCCAATATTACAGAGCAGTCTGGAGATGAGTATTGCAGCGCGATGACAGTAACGGCGTACATCTCGGTTGTTTTTATCACGCTGAGATGACAATTTCCCAAAACAACTGATGAAAACATGCATTTTTCACTTCAGACACTTTTTCTCCTGTATTCATTCCCTTGATCTCTTTATCACGCAATATAAAAACACATTCATAATAAATAAAGCACAACATGATGATGTATCAAAATAACCAAGCAGTCGCTGGTTCTTGGTGGTGACAAGTAACAATTATCTCTATTCGACTAGTGCCCTGGTCACTCGAGATATGAGTGCTCATTAAGAGACGACTCTTGGCGCGGTTGTGACGAGACAGTGACTCGAACACAGCGATTCGCCACGGGGTGCACAGTTAGGCCACAGAATGGGCGCATAATGGGCACGGAATGGTCGGCCGGACTCGGCCGGCGGTCGTCGCTTCAGCCAACTGCAACAAGGATGCATTCGTCAGCGGGCGGCCAACACCAGTTCACTGCAAGTATTGTCTTCAGTAGAGTGGATGACATAAGAAAACGCAACAATCTGCGAGGCGTAGATACAAATCGACATCACGACTGACATAAGGAACCGTTCCTATACGATAAATGATTATTGTCGGCAAGACATGTGACAATTACAATGACAATAATCATGCAACAAAATAAATAACCAGGTGAAACTAATATATCCATTGTATGGTGAAACTGATAGATTCACACCATTCACCGGATGTGATGAAGCTTCATATAAATTAATTCAAGAAGTCCGTTCGTAGTAGGATAAAACAGGCGATGGCTTCCACATTAGGATTTCAGGATGCTGGGGATTAGCTAAATCTGATGCTCTGTCTCATAAGGAACAATATTATATCTCGAGTGAACATGGCATTAGTGGAGCAGAGAATTGCCACTTGTCACCACTAGTTAGCTATTTCTTGGTTCTGGGACACATCACTTCGTGTTCTACCTGATCTGTAGCAGAGCACATCTGAACCGAACACAACGACAATGTTCTCGCAGCAAGCACTAACAGCAAGCATCAATAGCAGAATTGAAGTAGCAAGGCCATCTTGTCTTGTACGGTGCAGTGCACATGTGCAGATATTGAGCAAGGACGTATATTTACGATATCTTTCACCGTAACACAAACACGTGTTCCCAAATTTTACTCGGGATTGTATAGTGCGTGTCGCCTGCGACACGGTGAGAACAGTAACTCGAAGCCGCATGTATTGTAGTGGAACGTCATGAGTGCAGGGCACAGGTTGTAATAATATGATTGATGCTTTGAGTCTCTGGGGGAAAAGTACAGCTTTGCAACGCAAGGCCTCGCATCTTTTCCTCCAATTCCGAGGTCCAGCCAAGGGTGATAGATAGTGCGGGATTTTGCCCTTCTCGACATAGGATCCATCTCAATATAGGTTGAGCGAAGATGGTTTCATTCTCGATATAGGTCCATCGGAATAGGTTCAGCGAAGATGGCTCAGCAGGGCACCATACCTGACCTAACTTAACCTAACCATAGCTATCGATTCAGTTTAAAATTACTTCAAACTATGAGCAGACTTGTGCTCGACTCAAATGTGTTCAGTCGACCCAAATTTGACTTAAATTTGAGATCGATTCAACTCATGACTGAAACATAAATCTGAATCGATTCAGATCTGATTCAATGGTATCAAACTCATCAAACATGAAACATCAAACGTGATTCGGTGTGCACTGCCCACGCACTATTTATATATATATTGAGTACTATTTTGACAAGTTATACGTAAGTGCCACAATGATATTTAAAAAATATATTTCCACCAAAAAACATCACCAACGTTTCGGCCAAAGGCCTTCTTCAAAAGGTGAAGAATCCTATTTTTTTAAATTATAATTAAATCCTAATTCTTCACCCTGAAGAAGGCCTTTGGCCAAAACGTTGGTGATGTGTTTTTGGTAGAAACATATTTTTTTAAAATAATTGTGCCGCTTACGTATATATATATATATATATACATATATATATATATATATATATATATATATATTAATAAATATATATATTTATATATGTATATAAATATATATTGATATATATATATATATATATATATATATATATACATATATATACATATATATATTTATATATATATATATATATATATATATATATATATATATATATATATATATATATATATATGTGTGTGTGTGTGTATATATATATATGATTTGAGTGAACACAAAGTTATAGCAAAACTAATTTATTTGACGAAACAGTTTGATGTCAACGCATCTTCATCTATGTCCAATTTAAGAAGGGAATTAGTATTTGTTAACACTAACGAAGATGCTCCAGCATCGGAGCATCTGTTGAATATATTATTTTTGCTATAACTTTGTTTTCACCTCACCTTATTTATCATTAATCATGCACTGTAATTGTTGATATATAGGATAAATATACAGATAAATGCACGTGCATGTGCATAAAGTAATTGACTTAAAAACACATTAACGAGACTAATGGTTGTCCAAGGCATATGCAAAGCAATGAGTGCATAATACTTCAATCAACATCAGCATGATGCATAACCTGAATCATACATACCTGATATACCACCCAACTTCAACATAACACCCAGGTGCTGTACTTTAATAGGTATCTTCACA
>JAOTOM010001920.1:0-83997 GCA_034440615.1 Ashinkailepas kermadecensis | reverse complement strand
TTGCAGTGCAGGACCGTTTCAGTTCCATATTCTTTTCACAATCACAACCCATTTCTGTGTTATGTTCCTGGCACTAGGATTTACTCATGCATGATACTGATTGTGACTACCAAGCTTAACACTAATACTTTTTGTAGTTATTGTCATTGGCTTTTGGTAAATAACTTAGTACCCCTCATTCTTTACTCACTGGAAGCTGACAAATTGACCATTGTAATGCTAAGTATGTATAGTTATGCTGTTTTACCCCCTACTTTGTGTCATGACATACTATTCACAAAGATACATGCTTTATATCATTTGTTCATAACTTGCATTTGAGTCATAAGACTAAAATGACTTATTGTGATTTGAATTATTGACTCAGGATTCCACTCATTTAAAAAAAAAAAAGATGTGATTCAACTCACGACTCAAGATATATTTTGGGGAAAAGAATCGATTCAACTCGCGACTCATCCAAAAACGATTGATTCATGAGTCTATTCTCGATTCAACTCGAGTCGAGCACAAGTCTGGTGAACAGTCAGTCAGATGGATAGCAGCGATTGTGGATGTGCGTAGAACTAGGAGTGTCGTATTCGATCCAAAGGACTGGCACCAGTGGGGCAGGGCAAATAGCATTTGCAAGCCAATATAACCCAATTCTCATATCACAGCTTATTTCTTCATGTTTGGCCATGCCGAGGTCCATCATGATCACAGCGGGTCAATCGAGGGACATGATCCTGGTATCGGGCAACGACCTGAAAATTATAAATATATATATATATATATATATATATATATATATATATATATATATATATATATATATATATATATATATATTATAGACGATATATAGTCAAACATACACAACAGTCCCCAGTAACTACCCTAAATCAAGGAGCTCAAGGTCACATACTCGGGCTGACGCTCAAGCTAAGCACGCGCTGCCCGTGTGGCCGTGGGAGACAACGGCTCTGGTGGTCCAGTCCCGAATGCAAATATAGAGCTGCGGCCGGGAAGCGATGTGAACAGCAGACTTGTGCTCGACTCAAATTGTTTTAGTCGACTCAGATCCAACTCAGTGGTATCAGACCCATGAGGCATATGATTCAGTGTACACTGCCCACACATTATATATATATATATATATATATATATATATATATATATATATATATATATATATATATATATATATATATATATATATATATATATATATATATATATATATATATATATATATATATATATATATATATATCAACGAAGTTGAGTTGCAAGCACCACAACTAAAAAGAAAGTATGTTTCTAATGCATTACAAAACTCCTGTAATTTTATTCAGTGCAGATACCTACTGCAGTGCAGGACCGTTTAGGTTCCATATTTTATTTCACAATGACAACCCATTTCTGGGTTGTGTTCCTGGCACTAGGATTGACTCATGTATGATGCTGATTGTGAATACCAAGCTTAACATTAATACTTATTTGTAGTTATGGTCATTGGTTTTTTGGTAAATAACTTAGTACCCCTCATTCTTTACTTACTGGCAGCTGACAAGTTGACAATTGTAATGTTAAGCATGAATAATTATGCTGTGTTTTTACTCCCTACTTTGTGCCATGGCATACTATTCACAAAGATACAAGCTTTATATCATTTGTTCATAACTTGCATTTGAGTCATAAGACTCAAATGACTCATTGTGATTTGAATGATTGATTCATGATTCGACTCATTTTTTTGTTTAGAAAGATGTGATTCAACTCACGACTCAAGATAAATTTTGGGGAAAAGAATCGATTTAACTCGCGACTCATCCAAAAACGATTGATTCATGAGTTGATTCTCGATTCAACTCGAGTCGAGCACAAGTCTGGTGAACAGTCAGTCAGATGGATAGCAGCAATTGTAGATGTGCGTAGAACTAGGAGTGTCGTATATGATCTAAAGGGCAGGGGAAATAGCAACATGCACCAGTAGGGTAGTAGGGAAATGCATTTCCCCTGCACCAGTAGGGCAGGGGAAATAGCATTGGCAAGCCCATATAGCCCGATTCTCATATCACAGCTTATTTATTTATGTTTGGCCATGCCGAGGTCCATCATGATCACAGCGGGTCAATCGAGGGACATGATCCTTATATTGGGCAACGACCTGAAAATTGTGAATATATATATATATATATATATATATATATATATATATATATATATATATATAAATATATATAAAGGTAGCTGAAACTGTGCACATTGTGCCTCATTTCCGGGAGAATGCTAACATTCAAGGTATGCGACCAGAACTTGGAATTTCATATAGTCTGGGATCCCAGTTCTCTGGACTGACTGGGAGTGTCTGGGATCTGACCTATATTGTGCGAGATTAAATGACTTGGTTTCATGTTCAACGTTTCGCTCATTGGGCATGCTGGGCGGGATCTTGGAGGATAAAGGAGGCGGAGAGGAGCTCCAGCGCACTTCGGCGTATCAAAACGTAGCTGAGGAACACCATGCGCAGAAACGCCTACGTGCATCGTTGAAGGGATGAGGCGGGTGGATGCCAGACATGTGGCGGATGATTTTGTATTGCTGAGCGATGACCGCCGTACGACGTTCAGCAAGTTCTGAGTGCAGACTATGTTAGCATAGCTTACAAGTGTATTTATGACGTTTTGTGTCACGTTCATTGATTCATTTCGCATTGACGTAACTCGTCATCAACCGAAAGTCGAGCAGTTTCTGGTGTTGTGAATATCCGAAATGTTGTGATGGTAGCCGAAGTTGGTTGGTTTTTGGCTTTACGACACGTCGACCTTTGAGTCATATAGCGTCGCCAATTTCTCACGCCGATTGGTCGCGGGCGAAGAGTAGCGACAGGTGAGACTCGAACCCACAACCTTTCGATTGTGAGACGAGCATCTCACCCCTAGACCACTCGTCCCCTGGTAGCCGAAGTTCAGCTTACATGGTGCCCTGTATAATCGGGTCACAGCCAGGGCTCATTTTGCTTTGTTGCTATGATATGTTTATATAGGATATGTATTTGGCAGTCTCGTGTCCTTAGTCAGCGTGTGACCCCGACCGGGTTAGGCGGCGACTCTACCACGCAGCCTGTGTGCCCGAGTGACGGTAGAGGTAGGGCTGTATACAGTCTGTTGCGGTCTCCCCGCCTAAGGCAGTGCGGTCGTGTGGGTACTTGCAGCAAATTGTCCCATTTTCTAAATGATCAGTGCTAGCATGCACATAAAACATAGCAGTATTGCTAAGATGTAAATAAAGGCACCCAGTCTCAGCCCAGCCTAGCCATTGAGCGAAAACGTTTACGACCTGGTCCCCGTCCACGCATTCATTAGCCAGAGCAAACGCTATCTGGTTCAAGCGCTAGGACCACATACTCAATTCTTGCAACTAGAGCATAGCACGGATTGCAATGTTCAAATCTAGTACAATCCGCATCCGTATGAACCAATCCAATCCATGTCCATATCCGTACCAAATATCAATATCCATCCGTAATCCAATCCGTTTCCACAAATGTGATATTGCTAAAACCTCATTTGTCACAGTAATAAATAGCGTATAGAGCATCGACAATATACAGTATCGTAGCTAAGAAAACAA
Organism: Ashinkailepas kermadecensis; assembly: GCA_034440615.1. NCBI lineage: Eukaryota > Metazoa > Arthropoda > Thecostraca > Neolepadidae > Ashinkailepas > Ashinkailepas kermadecensis. The sequence continues at coordinate 80,379 of JAOTOM010001920.1, read as the reverse complement.
AGAAAGCATTAAATTAACTGTTAGTGTGAAATGTGGATTACAATTTCCACCAGCACCACATTTTGCTAAAATATATAAATTTCACTTCAGATCACATGTGCTCTACATGCCCAAACATGTACTCAACTCAGATCACATGTGCTCTAATGTTTGAGTTTTCTGGTCTTTCCTTTGAAAGTAAATCTGAAAGAAAATACGCTGCCATATGTCAAGACCAACAAATTTAACCCTATGTTTATGTTATACCCTTAAGCAAGGATTGTCGAAAAGCGGTGAGGAATCCTGCCACTCTTTTGAAATTATGAGTTTAAGCAGGTTCTTTATCGACTAAGGTATAAATTACATGTGGTTTTGTGGGCATATCCATCTTAAATGTTAGTAATTCCGTGGGGATATACTGCCTTTGAAGAATAATTCATTATTAATTTTTTCGTGGCCTGATCCAGGGACATGACTACGCTTTTAAAGGACACCCATTGCCATCGAGGAGAATATTTCCAAAGGCGGAAGGCACCCTTTTGGATGTGTGAATCACAGTATATTGGGGACAAACGACGTAGTCCCGATAAAACACCACGCTGTCCTACTTATACGAACTTTATATTTAGACATGTGCAGTGCGCATTGCGCAGTCGTGTTAATCACGTGCCCGTGTGATAATTTAATTCGGGTCAATTTCGACCCGTTGACTTTACCAAGTAATGTTTTCGGGTACTATCTCAGAAGTCTCTAAAACGAGGTCAATATCATGACCTTGTCTGACCCTTGAAGATCTAACCCCTGGGTTTAAATGTAACAAATCGCACATCGTTAGTATCCCACGATACTCTGGAAATTGCTAGTTTTGCATTTGGAAGTGGTTAGATGGATCGCCACCGCCTACCACCCCTCCATCTGCATTGATGTTGATATTTGGTACGGATATGGACATGGATTGGATTGGTTCATACGGATGCGGATTTGAATCATAAGGATTTGAACATTTCGATACGTGCTATGCTCTAGTTGCAAGAATTGAGTATGTGGTCCTTGCGCTTGAACCAGCTGGCGTTTGCTCTGCCTAATGAATGCGTGGACTGGGACCAGGTTGTAAACGTTTTCGCTCAATGGCTAGGATGGGCTGAGACTGTGTGCCTTTATTTACATCTTAGCAATAATGCTATATTGTATTTGCATGTTAGCACTGATTATTTAGAAAATGCGACAATTTGCTGGACATGCCCACACGGCCGCACTGCCTTAGGCGGGGAGACCGCTCGACTTCCGGTTGATGACGAGTTACGTCAATGCGAAATTAATCAATGAACGTGACACAAGACGTCATAAATATACCTGTAAGCTAGGCTAAAATAGTCTGCACTCAGAACTTGCCGAAAGTCGTGCGGCGGCCACCGTTCAGCAATACAAAATCATCCGCCACATGTCTGGCATCCACCCGCCTCATCCCTTCAACGATGCACGTAGGCGTTTCTGCGCATGGTGTTCCTCAGCTACGTTTTGATACGTCGAAGTGCGCTGGAGCTCCTCTCCACCTCCTTTATCCTCAAAGACCATGCCCAGCATTCCCAATGGGCGAAACTTTGAACATGAAACCAAGTCATTTAATCATTTAAATCACCAAGTCATTTAGTCTCGCCCAATATAGGTCAGATCCCAGACGCTCCCAGTCAGTCCAGAGAACTGGGATCCCAGACTACATCAAATTCCAAGTTCTGGTCGCATACCTTGAATTTTAACATTCTCCCGAAAATGAGGCACAATGATCATAGTTTTAGCTACCATTTATATATATATATATATATATATATATATATATATATATATATATATATATATATATATATATGTATATATTCATAATTTCCAGGTCGTTGCCCAATATCTAGAGCATGTCCCTCGATTCGCCCGCTGTGATCATGATGGACCTTGACATGGCCAAACATGAAGAATAAGCTGTGATGTGAGAACTGGGCTATATTGGCTTCCCAATGCTATTTCCCCTGCCCTACTGGTGCCAGTCCTTTAGATTAAATACGACACTCCTAGTTCTACGCACATCTATAACCGCTGCTATCCACGTGACTTACTGTTCACATGGTTTCCCGGCCCCTGCTGTATATTTGCATTCGGGGCTCGACTAACAGACCCGTCGTATCCCACGGCCACAGCGCGTGCAGAGCTTCAGCGTCAACCCGAGTAGGTGACCTTGAGAGCATTGGCTCAGTGTAGTTTCTGGGGACCGTTGCTACGCAACACATACAACTGCGCATGCGCATTGTGCATGTTTAAATGTAAAGTCCCCATAAACAGGAAAACTCACACACACACACACACACGCATGGTGGAGTATGTCTTCTGGTCCCCATATACTGGGAAATGAGAAATGTGTATGTTTCTCTGAAACATGAGCGTCGCTACCGCTCGGCGTAGTGAATATATATATATATATATATATATATATATATATATATATATATATATATATATATATATATATATATATATATATATATATAATATATAATATATATATAGAGTTATCTATAGACAAGCATGAATGAGGATGAAAGATGAAAACAAACAAATTATGTGGAGATGACTTTAATGTAAACGTTTCGACCTGAATAGGTCTTCATCAGTGCACAACATAGAGCACAGCTGGAGACAATATCAAGCAGGTAACAAATCACATTTTCTGGCGTAAAAATCAAGTACTAATTCGTGTTCGGCTCTTCGCAATAAATAATATCGCTGCAGGTCCTGCCCAGGTAAGACATAAGATATAAAAGATCAGTGCAACTATGAGCCACAAGGGCCCTTCTTGGTTGCACTCTGTACACTGAACCAGTTGTCCACCAAATGTGTCGATCAACTCTCCCTGGAATACATAAAAACAAGCTCCCTATTCTTATAATGATTGTCTATGCTGTTCTTAAAGATGTTCATTGTGTTGCTACTGACAATGGTTTCTGGCAGCTGGTTCCAGTGTTCTACTACCCTGTTGGTGAAGAAGGACTGTCTTAACCTTGTCCTGCTGTGATTAACTTTAATTTTGAATTGATGACCTCTAATTGCATCATTTCTGTTAAATTCAAACAGTTCCCTGAGATAACCCTGTTCCTGACCATCAACAAATTTAAAGACCTCGATGAGATCTCCTCTCAGCCTTCTATATCTAAGTGAAAACATATTCAGCTTCTTCAATCTTTCCTCATATGCAAGGTTGCCTATACCATTCACCATGTTTGTTGCCCTCTTTTGTACTCTCTCTAAAAGCCAACAATCTTTTTCATAACTAGGGGACCAAGCTTGGACACAGTATTCCAGATGTGGCCTGACATATCCACAGTAAAGCTTCCTGATGACTTCCTCACTTTTGTATGATAAATTCCTATTTATTTCCCCAAGCATTCTCAGTGCCTTCTTCCTGGCTTCTTTGGTCTGTTCTGATGCCCCCAATTTTGTGTTCAAAATAACACCTAAGTCCTTCTGCGCAGTCACAGATAGTACTTGGCCACCCATAAAATACGGAACCTTGATATGCTGCCTACCTACATGCATGATTTTGAACTTATCAAAATTAAATTTCATTTGCCATTTTTCTGACCACTTCACAAGCTCGTGTAAGTCTTTCTGCAGCAAGACCTGCTCATTTTGCCCTGTTATTGCCCTAAAGACCTTCAAATCATCTGCACAATTCAAAACCTTACTGCTTAGGCCACTTTCAATGTTATTTACAAACATAATGAACAATAGTGGTCCCAGTACTGACCCCTGGGGGAACTCCACTAAGAACATTTTGCCATGATGATTTTGTACCATTTAGCATCACTCTCTGCTGTCTATCTGAAAGCCACAACCCTATCCATTTTAGGATGTTACCCGCAATGCCATGGACCTGAAGCTGCATCATTAACCATCTATGAGGTACCTTGTCAAAGGCCTTGCTAAAGTTAAGATATGCTACATCAACCTGATTTCCCTTATCAAATTGTTCTGTAGCAAAATTAAAAAAGTCCAAGAGATTTGTGAGACACGATCGCCCTTTTCTAAGCCCATGTTGAGTATCTTGAATCAATCTGTTTCCTTCCAGAAAACTAACTATTTTATCCTTGATAATTGATTCAAGTATCTTGCAGACTAGGGATGTGCGGCTTACTGGCCTATAATTTTCAATTTTCCCTGTTTCTCCTTTCAAGAAAACCGCCTGTTGAATTGATCGTGTCGCGTGTGCATATATGTGCTGCCTCTAATGCTTTTATTGTTCGTTTTTGATATTCTTCTCTAAAGCTCTTACGTCATCCTATTTTGGTAGATTTTCACACTCGTCGATACGAGCCACAATAGCACTGCACTGCCTATGATACCTCACATCGAGTTTGTGCTCATTCAATCGCCCCTGAATTGCCCTTCCGGTTTCCCCAACATATGATTTTGAGCAACCGGAACAAGGAATTACGTATATCACACTGTTAGGTAGCATGGGACCACTAGCAGATTTTCCTGTGACGATGTCGCCCCCTTTTGTCCCGGAATTTATGGACACCTGTACTCCAACGGCTTTCAGGTGTTTGGCGATAACAATAGCCTGCTTTGAGTATGGAATTGTTAAAAACTTGGTGGATTTTTATTTTTATTTCGGTCGCTGTTCCACTTTACGTCTGTTCTTTATTTCTTCAGCTTTTTTTTTCTTGAGTTTGATAAGCAAGCCTTTTGGGTACTTCAACTTGAAGAATGTGCTATATATATGTTCAATTTCGCGTGCAATGTAAGCATCACTACAAATTCGAAAAGCTCTCAGAAAAAATCCGATGACAATGCCACTTTTAACCCGGTCGATGTGGGATGAATAGAAGTGGAAACAGTCGTCCTTGTTGTTGGTTTTCTGTGTACCTTGAATTTGATGTCTCCTTCAGTCTTGATAATGCATGTATCTAAAACTGCAATTTTTCCTTCATTCTCGAGTTCCATCATGAACTGTATTTGTGGCTCCACTTGGTTTAATAGATTCATCTTTTCTAACAAATTTGTGGACTTCGTTACTGCTACTAGTACGTCATCCACATATCTTACCCAAATGGCTTGGCTCCCAATGATGCCTAAATAGTGGTTCCTCTCCAGTACTTCCATATATAAACATGCTCCCACTGGGCTTAGAGGTGAGCCCATTGCTAACCAACTATGTTGCACGTATTCTTCCCCGTTGAACGATAATGAGCCAAACTTCATGCACAGCGTGACAAGGTCCATAAAATGTGTTTTTGGTAGGGGCAAATTATAATCATCTTGTGCATGAATTACTTCTCGTATTGCGGCCAGAGCTTCCTCTACGGCCACGTTTGTAAACAGTGAAATGACATCAAAACTAGCAAAGGTCATGTCAGCAACATCAGCCGATTGTATTCTCATTATGAGATCATTTGTGTTCTTAAGATGAGCTTCGCTTATTGAGCCTAACGCATTTGTCAGCGATTTTGCAAAAACCTTTGCCAAATTGTGTGGTGCGCTGCCAATACCGGAAGTGATGGGGCGCATTGAGTTTCCTTTTTTGTGCGTTTTCGGTAGTCCCTTAATGCGCGGAGCTACAGGTGGTTCTTCCAATAGATGAAGTAATTGTTTGCCTCTCTGTGATTTTTCACAGGAAATCGAAGCTCATCTTAGGAACACAACTTAGGAATAGGAAACTGTTGAAAAGGCGTAAAGTGTACGAAACAGACGTAAAGTGGAACAGCGACCGAAATAAAAAAAAAATCGACCAATGTTTTAACAATTCCATACTCAAAGCAGGCTATTGTTATCGCCAAACACCTGAAAGCCGTTGGAGTACAGGTGTCCATAAATTCCGGGACGAAAGTGGGCGACATCGTCACTGGAAAATCTGCTAGTCGTCCCATGCTACCAAACAGTGTAATATACGAAATTCCTTCTTCCGGTTGCTCAAAATCATATGTTGGAGAAACCGGAAGGGCAATTCGGGCGCGATTGAATGAGCACAAACGCGATGTGAGGTATCATAGGCAGTGTAGTGTCATTGTGGTCCATATGGACGAGGATGAAAATCTACCAAAATGGGATGACGTAAGAGCTTCACAGAAGAATATAAAAAAACGAACAAGAAAAGCATTAGAGGCAGCACATATATGAACACGCGACACGATCAATTCAAGAATCGGTTTTGTTGCCTGACCCAGGACCTGCAGCGAGATTATCTATTGCGAAGAGCCGAACACGAATTGGCACTTGATTTTTACGGCAGAGAATGTGATTTGTTACCTGCTTGATATTGTCCGCAGTTGTGCTCTATCCTTTGTACTGATGAAGACCTATTGAGGTCGAAACGTGTGCATTAAAGTCATCTCCAGATAATTTGTTTGTTATCAACATCCATCCTCATTCATATATATATATATATATATATATATATATATATATATATATATATATATATATATATATATATATATATATATATATATATAAATGAGGATGGATGTTGAAAACAAACAAATTATCTGGAGATTACTTTAATGCACACGTTTCGACCATCATATATATATATATATATATATATATATATATATAATATATATATATATATATAAAAAATATATATATATATAGAATGAGCATGGATGTTGAAAACAAACAAATTATCTGGAGATGACTTTAATGCACACGTTTCGACCTCAATAGGTCTTCATCAGTACAAAACATAGAGCACAACTGAGGACAATATCAAGCAGGTAACAAATCACATTCGCTGCCGTAAAAATCAAGTGCCAATTCGTGTTCGGCTCTTCGCAATAGATAATATATATATATATATATATATATATATATATATATATATATATATATATATATATATATATATATATAGTGTGTGTGTGTGTGTGTGTGTGTGTGTGTGTATATATTCATAATTTCCAGGTCGTTGCCTAATACCAAGATCATGTCCCTCGATTCACCCGCTGTGATCATGATGGACCTTGGCATGGCCAAACATGAAGAAATAAGCTATGATATGAGAACTGGGCTAGATTGGCTTGCCAATGCTATTTCCCCTGCCCTACTTATGCCAGTCCTTTAGATCAAATACGACACTCCTAGTTCTACGCACATCTACAACCGCTGCTATCCACGTGACTGACTGTACACATCGTTTCCCGGCCCCTGCTGTATATTTGCATTCGGGACTCGACTAACAGAGCCGTCGTATCCCACGGCCACGTGGGCAGCGCGTGCAGAGCTTCAGCGTCAGCCCGTGTAGGTGACCTTGAGAGCATTGACTTAGTATAGTTTCTGGGGACCGTTGCTACGCAACACATACAACTGCGCATGCGCATTGTGCATGCTTAAACGTAAAGTCCCCATAAACAGGGCATGGTGGAGTATCACACACACACACACACACACGTATGTCTTCTGGTCCCCATATACTGGGAAATTAGAAATGTGTATGTTTTTCTCAAACATGAGCATCGCTGTTTGATACACAAAACATATGTATGTTTTAACATATCTACATATGTATGTATGTATGTATGTATGTATGTATGTATGTATGTATGTATGTATGTATGTATGTATGTATGTATGTATGTATATATATATATATATATATATATATATATATATATATATATATTCCAAGATTTCTGACATATCAAATCCTAAGAACAGCAGGTGATCAATGATATTGATTGGTTGATAGGTCAAGCATATCCATGATGGGCAGCCATCAAAAGTATGAATTGCAACTGCAATAATGCCAAAACTTGGAAGTTGAAGTATTAGATATTTTCAGCAGAATGTGGCTCGAGCTATACTAAAAGACCAATACATGGCACAATACTAGCATTGTAGCACATTGTATTAAGATGACTCCTCAATACCACTGACAGGCTTTCATAGAAAACAGCAAAAGTCCAAAGCGGTTTAAGAATGCACAGCTTAATGGGTACATACGTTCCTAATCAAAAGCAAACAACAGAAGGTAGTCATGGGCAATGTTTGTTTTATTCATCTTTGAATAATATGTAGCACATTGCACATGACACACAATAGTTGTAATTTGCATCACTCCACTACGAGATTCACCATTGAAAACTTAGTGTTCATCTTCAAGCATTACATTATATCATCTCAACCAAAATTACGTGGTCAGATTGTCTGCTCCACGACCGGTGGTTGCACGGTTTTATATTTCATGCTACATTCCCAGATATTTGGCATTATATGAAAACTAGCAGGCATAAAATTCAATTGTGGATGATTAATGAACACATTGACATCAAAAACAACTTTGATACAGCACTATGCATCAAATAAATTAAGGAAAGCGAAATCAACAACACCATAATTATTCATTTTAATCAGTGCTATCACTGTTCAGCATTCACTTATGGCCTCGGTGCTGGAAATACAGGTATTAAGTTTCGATCGTTTTCTTCCACGTTTTTACCCCTTTAATGCACCAGGTACAGATTAGAAACTTGCCCATGAATTCCTCGACTTCCATATTTACTCTTGGCAAAAATGAGGTAGTATAATTTAATGCAACCGCATTTATCTTCACATAAATATATTCAAACCAGCGCACGGTATCACCACTGAAGATCCAGATCACTACCTAATTACTTTTGGGAGTGCAAACATTGATTTTCCTGAGTCATTGATGTATTGGTGACAAGATATGTGATATAGATGCACATAAATATGCGTGCATTGACTACGTTGCAAATCTGTTTTAGTCATGGGTCATTTTACCAAAAATGTATGGATTTGGACACAGTAGTTCCAAGGCTTCCCACACAAAATCTTCGCTGAAGATTAAATTAGACAATTATTTTTCAGTACATGCAATGCCAACAAACAAGCAATAAGCAGCAAGAAGTCTTCTCTACAACGGAGTGTTCCTAGCAACATGGCAAATTACCCCCCCCCCCGAAAAAAAAAAAAAAAAAAAAGATAATAATAATAATAATAATCCAGCACATTTCATAGTGTTTTGTTAGTTATGCATAGCACATAAGTAGTCCATTGCTTGAGTTCAAGGGTGCATCAGCCAAAGTGTAGAAGTATCGCTGAGTGCCATAAAAAGCATTGGCGTTGATATGTTGTGGTTTCTTTTCTTTAAAATCACTTCAGGCTAGCTTAGGTTAGGTTAGGCTGGGATAGGTTTTTCATTTGAAATTTCTAAAGAAAAAAAAGTCATTCAGAAATTGTCCATACAACTATTTGCTATCTTGCATGGACGGTTAGGCTATGTTAGGTTAGGTTATGTTACATCGCTTCTTCTTGATTTTGAACATTACTTTTGATGCTATATCACCCAACTCCAAGTCCCTTTTTTGGGGGTATTATTTTACCTCCCAATTGAAAAGTATGCATCTGCAGAGGAAGTATGTAGTCACATCATGCTCAGCACATTCATAAGCATTGCATTACAAAAAGAAATTCCAAGAAATCAGAAAGTACCCTAAGCTGCAAATTTACCCAATATGCTTCGTTTGCACATCAGATTACAATTAGCCAAGGACAAGGTTTCTTTTACAGGCTGGGACACTTCCTTTTGCCTGGAGGTGAATGGGCATTACTTACTGCATAGTGCATAGCATTCCAACATACTTAGCGAAATTGCCATTTAGAACCTGTGGCCCTGGAACCTGGTCTCACCTCAGGATGGTGCCAAGCTTGAATATCTTCAATTAAGCTCGAAGCCGGTGTCCAGTATGCGGCCAGGCATTTCACGGTCTACCTACTGCTCTTTGGTGACGCGCAAGAATGTAGCACATGCCATTAAAGGCGCAGTTCGGGTAGCCACACCTGACCTTTTTCCTCGATAACTTTACAGAGGACATATTGGTGCCTTCCTCCAAATGCACTTTCAGACATTGCATTTCATGCACTTCAACACACTGCGCGACCCTCGCTAATCACCCGACAAACCAAAAGCAGAATAGATTGTTATATAAAAAAATTGCATGGCTTTGGGTGATAGTGGGGAAAGGAAGCATGTGCACACAGTCACAAGAAATATAATTAATACAAATGTAGCGAAATTACGTTGAAATTTCCGACACATCAGCTGGAAAATCAAAACCAAGATTTATTTTACAAAATCATCTTCCATAAAATGTTTGTACATGTTTTATTGCTGTATACATGGTATACCTGGTCTTGGGCCAAACGAATCCAGAGGGCAAAGAGACAGAGTTAAGACAATGGTTTTTCGTTAGGTGTGAGATGTGGAAACGAGCCCAGCAGGATGTAGAAAATTGCCATGAAATTAGTGTCATTTAAAAATGCTTTTGATGTCTTTCAGACTAAAATTTGAGCCAATAGTACAGGTACTTATGACTAGACCTTTATCATTTGTTTTGAGATTCATAATTTGAGAAGAACTATATTCAGGATAGGGAGAATAATAACTATGCTATAAACTGATATTGTGTGTCATATCACATTATAGGCCATCCCTTTACCTGAAATTGCATTGGAAAATATTCATGTATCACCATTCCTCATCGAGAGCATGCACATGCTATTTAGAAACGAGATACTGTTAGAAAGGAAACATGAAGACTTGATAAGCATTAATCAAGGAGCAGGATGCCGATACTTCTTGGAGAAGGATGTGGATTGAATGTTCAGAAAGTGGCATATTCCACCCTATTTCACGAATAAAATATCACTGCAAAGAGACCAACGCATTCTTCAATGGGGTATCCTATCTCGACCACTGTACCAATCAGCTTGCGTTTCCCTGGCATCAAACCAATCGGGTTTTTGAATAACCTACGGTAAAAATAATATAAGATATGTGGTTTCCGCGGACTGTTGCTACCAGAACACGAGGTAATATCCCCAAATATCTTGAAATGAAATGCGGATGCAAGGTGTGGAGGAGCACTGAAGGCATACATCCCATCCGCATGGAAAGGTGGCGCCCCTCCAGGAAGGCTTGAGCGTACTTCCTGCTCCAGGGATTTATCAACCTTATCAACATCATCATCATCAACCTAGAGAACATTTTGGAGTAGATTTATACCAGGTTCGACAATTTCACTTCGAAGTATATCTAGCAGCAAATTTTCTTGATGAATCAATTTTACCCACAAAATGGTGAATGTTTGGGAAAGCGTGGACGAAGTAATTTACCGAAGATAATGTTGTTTGAGATCGTGGGTGGGTCACACATACCTGAGGACAGGGCCAGCGCCAGAGTCAGAGAGCGAAGATGGGGAGACACACCCCCTTGAATTTGTGAAGGTGAAGTTTAGCATGACGCATATGGACGTCGCACGAGAAGAATGGGCCCAAGATGACCATGTCTCTCATTAAAACGTTTAGCGGAGGGAGTGGGTGGAATCCGCCCATCTATTCTGTTTTTCGGCATTACCTTGTAAGCGTTATGAATATTGCAATGACATTTTGGGACTTTGTTCAAAATTGATCAGCGTATCATATACACAACCATTAAAAAAATCCTTTGGTAAATACAGCATCGGGGGTGCAAAGTCCACGGACGGGACACGGGCCGACCGTCGCGACAGCCGTCCATCGGCATGCCTGCTATTTTATAGTTTGATATTTTTTGAAGACCTACGTTAGCAATCGTCTGTGCAGGGTTGGGGTTGCTATCCCTCTCCCCATGGTTTTTGACGACGAAGAAACGGCCCGTGCAAGCTCGTCGCAGCTTAGCATAGCTGATTGGGCATCATTTTCCAGTCTTATAGTGTAACAAAGGTGAAAATGTCAGATCAGGTCATAAGACTTATGATATCATAAGTGGAACATGTCAGGTTTTGTTTTCTCATGTCGCGAAAGTAGTCAATTAATCTCACCTCACTATCCCAAATGGTCAATGTTGGGTTTCGTGTATTACTGGACAACCCTAGCCTTTTACATAGGTATGCTTCCGATGTCAGTTACCCATCTTGGCCTCATGCTCTTTTTTATTCAACAGTCACTAGGGTTAATGTGAACATTACAATTGATTTCGGCGTCTATTTCCATCCCTGGACTCTATAAAATAATGTTTTCGACCACCACTATGACTACCACTATGCATGGTAGCATGACTTCGGAAGTCTCAAAAACAGTCGAAACTTTGAACTTACCTATCTGATCCTTCAGCTGTGTTGAAATCAGAGATGGAGCCAGGAATTGTCAAATGAGGGGAAGGATTTTGCGGAGGGGCCCGGACTAACTCCAGTTTCTTTTAATTTACCCGAATTTCGGTCACTTTATTTCGAGAAGTATTTTCTTTAAAAACAGTTTTCTTTAATCATCATTGGGAGCCCGGATCGTCGGACCCCTACCTCCTAAAGTTGTATGCGAGCATGGCACTGCTATAAATCGGGAATGCAGACCTGAACATACGTCCGGATGCAGAATGTCAAAACTATTGAAAAGGACGTCGATTCAGTAACCGGTAGGGGGTAAATAAACTTGTAAGGCCCGCACGCATTCGTAGGTACCCGTACACACTCGCAAGGGCCTGCAGACGTTCGTAAGGGTCCGTAAACGTTCGTAAAGGCCCAAAGACGTTCGTGATAGCCCTTACGCATTCGTAGGAATCCGTGGACGTTCATAAGAGTCCGTAGACGTTCGAACGTCCTGCGACATTTGTAGGGCCCGCAGACATTCATAAGGGCCCGGCGGCTCGTGCAAGTGCCCGTAGGAGTTCGTAAGGGCTCGTGGATGTTCGTGAGGGCCCGTTGATTTTTGCGTTGAAGCGTCTGTAAACGTTCGTAGGGACTTGTAGACGTTCTTTTGGGCTCGACAACAGCCTCGGTGGCTATGCAAAATGTTGCTGGCCTTTCTACCTCGGCCATGGTGAACCCGTAAAAGAGTATGTACGGACTTGTATACATTCCTAGGGGCCCGACAACAGCCTTGATGGCTGCGAAAGGTGTTGTTGGCCTCTTTCTCTGCCATGGTAACCTCGTAGACGATTACGTACGTTCCCAAGGGGGGAAGCACCCCGTCCATTCCCTTTGGCCATGTTCTGGTTGAAATGTAACAAATCGCACATCGTTTTTTATCCCATTATATTCTGTATACATTATCCCAATATATTCTGGAATACAAAAATGAAAGTTTTAATCCCGTATCTCTCACTGTTTTTCACAGTGAGTGAAAAAACGACGACTAGACGTGGATTTTGTTTGCCAAATATGACTTTATGGTGATCTGGGAAGTCACCCGGTACCCCAACGTGCCCATTGCGTATCAATCGCGAAATGTGACGTGCCATATGCCGTTTTTCATGTCGCTAGTTCTCCGTTTGTTATCTTGCTGGTTAGAGTGTTTCGAACGCTATTGTGAAAAGCAAAGGGGAGATAAAACCATTTGATTTTTATTTAAAGAGGGTTGAGCACACTACAGTTGCACTAGAATGTCCACTGTACGCTTCCCTAAATCTCTATGGACTATGCGAGAAAGCATTAGCCTTCATTGGAGCGACCCCTAAGAAAAACTGACAACTTTGTCTGCATGTATGTGTGCGCTATGTGGGGTGAAAAGGAGACTACTCACTGTGTGTGTGTGTGTGTGTATGCTGCGTAGCTTATGGGGTCCCAAAGTGCATATATATTTTTCCCATGTTTTCTGGGGACCAAGCATACATACACACACACACACACACACATTTTTCCGGTTTATGGGGACCAAAAGCACATACTCAACATTTCCATATTTATGGGGACCTGGTAAGCCCCGCCCACACCCCCGCCCACCGCTCTTTGATCTGGCCGACGGGATGTCCCCATAAACCCCCCAAAATAAAATCGGCAGAATAAGATGCTTCCTTTTCTTGAATCGAGAAGTTACTAATTGGTTACGTTCTTTGTGATACACGCTTTGCTCTCACATCACTTTTACGTTGCATTCTCTTCAAGTTCAGACTGCAAGTCATTTTAAAGCTCAAGTCCCCATAAACATGTGATACCACACGTGTCCCCGTAAATCAAAGTTACGTGACTGTGTGTTTTTTTTTTTTTTTTGTTTCTCTTCCCCCGCCACAAAATTTTTGTGGGGGCCCCCGCCCCCCCCCCCCCCCCCCGGGCGGGTTTTATCGGCCGGGAATTATATACTTATTGGGCAAAACCCCTTTGCCGCCGGGGGGGGGGGGTCTTGTGGGGCGGGGGGGCCGTGGGTTTTTTGGGAGAGGAAGTTGGATTTAATATAAATTTTTCCCCCCCCAAATCCCCAAAGAATGTTGGGGGCTTGTTTTGCTCCCATTTTTTTTTTTTTTTCTTCCCTTTTTTTTTTTTTTCCCCCCCCCACCAAAAAAAACCTTTTTTTTTTTTTTTTTTTTTTTTTATTTTTTCCCCCCACCCCCCCCACCAACCACAGGTTTTTTTTTTTGGGACCCCCCCCCAAATTGTGGTGGGGGCGGGGGGTGGGCCCGGCCTAATTTTTTTTTTATTTTTATGAAATTTTTTTTTTTTTTGAAGGCCTTTTGTTTGTGGGCCCGTCCCTTTTTTATCTTTTTTTCGGGGGGGGGCGGGGCCCCCGGGTGCCCAGGGGAAATGAGCGTCCCAGAACACGTGATGTGCACATGGATTCCATCCGGTAAAATCGTTCACTAATCAGGAAAAATTGTTAACTAATGGAAATGAACATGAATTATTTATTACCCATAGGTAATCGACGCTCATATATTTTAGGCGCTCGAATATCCGTAAGTTTTCGGTGATAAAGCATACGTAGACTTCAGAGCGAGAGAATATCCGAAGGTCTTCGGCTATCGAATATCCGCAACTTATCAATATCCGTATGTTATCAAGCGTCTGTGTGTTGCTGAACAAGATAATGCTAGTTTAGGCTAGAACGTGTTATGGTGGGCTAGGCTAGATCCGGTTATGTCATGCTAGTTTATGTCAGAATACGCCAGGTTCGGTTAGGTTAGGTTAGGCTAGGTTGCGTTCGGTTCGATTGCTGAGGCTGCATGGTGCTAACGTCCGTTGAACCCGGTTGAGGGCAAAATTGCACGACTTCAGAATGCTTTTTCGATTTTGAGCACATCAACACTTAGGGAGGAAGCTGAGTTGGTGTGCATCTAGTGTAAACTCGAAGGAAGAACTTTGAATCCTAGTACGAGATGTATTTGTGAAAGATTTCATACATGGCGGTCGGTCTTCCAAAATTACAAGCGATTTGTTTGTTCGTGTGTGTGTCGGCATGCAGGAGTAGATATAGTGGGGGCACTGGGGACATGTGCCCCCCCCCCACGGAATGGCACACCCCAAAGGCTAGGAAGGGCGCCCCTTTGTGAGGGAGTACAGCCTCCCGACGTCCAAAGTACGTTTCAGCCAAGGACGCCATTTCCAGAGGAAAAGGCGCCCTCGTCTCAGTATCCGATTTTCAATATGCTCGAGTGCATCCTCCCTCTCCCTGCTCAACGTTGTTTTCCGCCGAAGATGCCCCTCTGAGGAAACGTCTCCCCATAAAAATTCCTGGATCTGCCGCTGCCTGCATGTGTCACTTCGAGCCATGCTGTAATATAGGTGAATACTACTGCATATCTAAGTAGGTTTGCATCTGTGCGATAATCTTTAACTCTATTGCGGTGCGGGGGATCGCCACCCCTCCCCGCACCCCCTATGGTTTGTTACCGGTCATTTATGAACCTTTGGGAGGAGGATTTCGGAGTTCTGTGTTTCCTGACGTTCTTTTCCTGACGTTTTTTTTCGACGTATGATGGCGATATTTCATATATTTATTTTGCTCAGTGGCGACGCTAGGACAGGCTTGTGGGAGACACCTCGAACTGATTTTGACTCATTTGCGCTTTTGAGGACTGTCTGATGTACATGATTTGGCCACAATTTTTGCTAAATGGCCACAATGCATCGCAGCCCTGGAGCACAGTGAGCCTGCAACATGCTTTAAAATGTTTTTCTTAATGTGGCAAAGGCGCTCCTAGGTCGGGCAAATGTTTTGAATTAATTAAAGCCGGTGGGTAGTAATCTAACATTCTACTTATCAGTACAATATTATGGACGGGCAGACGTTGATGAAATCAACCTTACAGATTTTATCAAGAGCGGAAATAGAGAATCGCTGGCACTACTGTCCCGGCACCGCCTCTGATTAAAAAATGGCCCATTACCATCTCACATTAATCTTTCATCGTTTTCTATCGCCTGGTGTTACTTGGACCAGGTCATAAATGTAGCGGCTGTAGGAGATCGAAAAATAATCCCAATGTTCTCGTCTTGACCACCTTACATACACCATTACGAAAATTGTATTCGGTCATGCGGATTTTTTAATCGAATGACAGGATGCCAAAAAATCACATGCTGACCGCGTTTCCCTCTTTAATGTCCTTGGCACTGCCTAAGCCCACCTATTACTTGTATATTAGGATGCATTGCGCTTCGAAATTATAATATGGCCAATGTAAAATTATGTTTAATCAAATATGACTAGAGAAGCGGATTTGGAAAAAATATTAAAATGCAGTTTCCGAATAGTCACATTTATGATGATCTGTAAACGCCTATGCATATAAAAATCATAGATGCATTGGCTATTGATGCACTGTCCATGGATTAGCTATCAATTCGTGACATCTGGACACAAACTGGCTCTTCACTATTGGAGCAAAGCCCAAGAAAATGGCCTTTTCGGTCTTTTTGTTGCCTGTATTCGCTCATGTCAATATTTTCGATATTTTCTTTGACAGAGACACACTTAGTATGCGAAAATTTGACTACATGTGGAAATTTGACTGGTAGTTTTCGAGATCTTAAGGGGAAGCGAAGAACCGCCTCCTCTCCCACCTCTATACGTGAATGCATACTTACTTTATGTTGATGAGAACGGGAATGTGGCTCGTGTTGCACCGTGTCGTTCGAGGGAGGGCGCATCGCATCAGCGTGAGTGCCGCCGCCCATGGCAACGATGGTGCCGGCCATGACTCAGGCTGTCAGTGCCGTGGGATGACTGATGGCTGGTGTCGCAGGAGCCGTCGCGCTCTCTAGCATCTGAGTCACCCGGGCCATACCTCTGTGACAACAATGAGTCATTCTGACCACACCCCTGAGCCGCTCATGTGGCACCACTGAGTCAACCAGGTCACGTCACTGAGTCAACCAGATCACACCACTGAGCTACTCGTGTGACACTACTGAGTCGACCAGGTCACACCCCTGAGCTACTCATGTGACACTACTGAGTCAACCAGGTCACACCCCTGAGCTACTCGTGTGACACTACTGAGTCAACCAGGTCACACCCCTGAGCTACTCGTGTGACACTACTGAGTCGACCAGGTCACACCCCTGAGCTACTCGTGTGACACTACTGAGTCGACCAGGTCACACCCCTGAGCTACTCGTGTGACACTACTGAGTCAACCAGGTCACACCCCTGAGCTACTTATGTGACACTACTGAGTCGACCAGGTCACACCCCTGAGCTACTCGTGTGACACTACTGAGTCAACCAGGTCACACCCCTGAGCTACTCATGTGACACTACTGAGTCGACCAGGTCACACCCCTGAGCTACTCGTGTGACACTACTGAGTCGACCAGGTCACACCCCTGAGCTACTCGTGTGACACTACTGAGTCGACCAGGTCACACCCCTGAGCTACTCATGTGACACTACTGAGTCGACCAGGTCACACCCCTGAGCTACTCGTATGACACTACTGAGTCGACCAGGTCACACCCCCTGAGCTACTCATGTGACACTACTGAGTCGACCAGGTCACACCCCTGAGCTACTCGTGTGACACTACTGAGTCGACCAGGTCACACCCCTGAGCTACTCGTGTGACACTACTGAGTCGACCAGGTCACACCCCTGAGCTACTCATGTGACACTACTGAGTCGACCAGGTCACACCCCTGAGCTACTCGTGTGACACTACTGAGTCGACCAGGTCACACCCCTGAGCTACTCGTGTGACACTACTGAGTCGACCAGGTCACACCCCTGAGCTACTCATGTGACACTACTGAGTCGACCAGTAGTGTCACACCCCTGAGCTACTCATGTGACACTACTGAGTCGACCAGGTCACACCCCTGAGCTACTCGTGTGACACTACTGAGTCGACCAGGTCACACCCCTGAGCTACTCATGTGACACTACTGAGTCGACCAGGTCACACCCCTGAGCTACTCATGTGACACTACTGAGTCGACCAGTAGTGTCACACCCCTGAGCTACTCATGCGACACTACTGAGTCGACCAGGTCACACCCCTGAGCTACTCGTGTGACACTACTGAGTCGACCAGGTCACACCCCTGAGCTACTCATGTGACACTACTGAGTCGACCAGGTCACACCCCTGAGCTACTCGTGTGACACTACTGAGTCGACCAGGTCACACCCCTGAGCTACTCGTGCGACACTACTGAGTCGACCAGGTCACACCCCTGAGCTACTCATGTGACACTACTGAGTCGACCAGTAGTGTCACACCCCTGAGCTACTCATGCGACACTACTGAGTCGACCAGGTCACACCCCTGAGCTACTCGTGTGACACTACTGAGTCGACCAGGTCACACCCCTGAGCTACTCGTGTGACACTACTGAGTCGACCAGTAGTGTCACACCCCTGAGCTACTCATGCGACACTACTGAGTCGACCAGGTCACACCCCTGAGCTACTCGTGTGACACTACTGAGTCGACCAGGTCACACCCCTGAGCTACTCGTGCGACACTACTGAGTCGACCAGGTCACACCCCTGAGCTACTCATGTGACACTACTGAGTCGACCAGTAGTGTCACACCCCTGAGCTACTCGTGCGACACTACTGAGTCGACCAGGTCACACCCCTGAGCTACTCGTGTGACACTACTGAGTCAACCAGGTCACACCCCTGAGCTACTCATGTGACACTACTGAGTCGACCAGGTCACACCCCTGAGCTACTCGTGTGACACTACTGAGTCGACCAGGTCACACCCCTGAGCTACTCATGTGACACTACTGAGTCGACCAGGTCACACCCCTGAGCTACTCATGTGACACTACTGAGTCGACCAGGTCACACCCCTGAGCTACTCGTGTGACACTACTGAGTCGACCAGGTCACACCCCTGAGCTACTCGTGTGACACTACTGAGTCGACCAGGTCACACCCCTGAGCTACTCATGTGACACTACTGAGTCGACCAGTAGTGTCACACCCCTGAGCTACTCGTGCGACACTACTGAGTCGACCAGGTCACACCCCTGAGCTACTCATGTGACACTACTGAGTCGACCAGGTCACACCCCTGAGCTACTCATGTGACACTACTGAGTCGACCAGGTCACACCCATGAGTCACTCGCGTGACGTCCCTGAGACACCCAGGTTAAATTCCAAAATGACGCACATAGCGGTGCTCGTCCCAGATACCACACCTCAGTAGATTTGACCTCTAAGTAGATTTGACCTAAGCAGCTGCCATCCGTTGTGAGCGAAGCCCGAGTTACTCCGAGTTTCCCCGAGTTACCCGGACGACGTCCATGAGCCCCAGAGGGGACGCCAGTCAGCCAGCGGCACTGGTGCACCACATCGATGTCATCCGTCCGGGGCGTTCGGACGATGCCCTCTCACAAGGCCCCTGAGTTACCCGGACGACGCCCGAGTTGCCCCGAGTTACCCGGACGACGTCCACGAGCCCCAGAGGGGAGACGAGTCAGCGAGCGGCACTGGTGCACCACACCGATGTCATCCGTCCGGTGCGTTGGACGATGCCCTCTCACAAGGCCCCTGAGTTACCCGGACGATGCCCTCTCACATGGCCCCTCGGCCGGCCGGACGGTGACGGCCGGCTACTCGTTTTGCTGGGTCAGCTGGGTTGGGTCAACAGCGCCGCCCCCCCCCCCCGGGGGGTGATTGGCACACGCCGGGCTATTGACTTCTGCTGCTCCGGTTGACTGCCGGTCGCCCGGCTCGCTGCCGCCGTCACGGTCTCGCGAGCCTGGTCCGTGATGATGCCGTAATGGCCAGAAATGGGCGCACGTACGTGACGCACCGGTAATGGCCGGATGTGCGCCCGGTGTCGGCCTATGGCCACGCGTCGATACGGCGTCGTGTCGGTGGTCCTGCCCGTGACGGGCCCGCGGTGTCACCCAGAGCGGTGACACGCCGCGGTCCAGGAGCGGGCCCGCCGCGGCCGCGGTGGCCTGTCGGCGTCTCGCATCATCGGCAGCGGATGGGATCGGCGGTATCGGCGGCACCTGTCGTTGCCGACGCGCCCGCCGAGTCGAGGAGACGCGCCGCCCACTTGCACCGACACTGAAGGTGTCACATCCCTGGCGAGTTGAAGCAATTTGGCGCCGCGGCCGGTCGTAAAACGGCGCCAACTGGCATTTGCATATTATGCAATATCTAAGTGGGCGCCGAAGACGGATGCCGTTCAGCCGTGTTTAATAGCAATGAAATTCATGCGGCGAGGCCACCTGCCGAATTTCACGTCCCTTCGATGTTTCAGTGAACAATTTCCCCAACGTGTGCACATCACGGTCAAGTCCAAAACGGCACATTTTACGTCGAATTCTTGCGCAAAACGTTGTAAGTGAAACAGCATGATTGTGAATGTCCAGCATGGTATCGTATAGCACCCAGATGTACGCTGCTTGTTAGGTCAGAAGCTAAGAACTGGTCTTAGAACACTTGTGCGTGATCTGTTGCGATGAGTAGCATTATGAACGTGCTGAAAGTAGACGACTTAATTTCTTAGATTTATTACGTTACCTTCGTTACAATACTTACCACAAATACAGACTCACCACCATTCGGTAAATACATTGCATTTAACCCGATGGCGTTCACATTGCAGACGGTGTATTCCGCCACTCGTGTCTTCGAGGACATAGACTGCGTGTGAGTTCAGCGCTACGTTATGCGATAGACACCATGCTAATGCGGACATTGCAAACAAACGTAACATGTCGCGCCAAATGTTATGAAGGGTAGTGAAATGTATATCGGCAGACAGGAAATAAACTGTCCTATCTGCCTATCGCATGCGATTTTCTATTCCCGGCTATTTATCCTGATTGCTGTGGCGAAAATTCATCAGTTTGAGGACAAGATGTCACCGAGGGTTGCAAACAAAGTGCCGCGTCCCAAAAAAATTGGAAAAGGATAGTAAAATACACATCAGCATACAGGCATCGAACGTGCCAATTTCCCTACGTCATTGGCTATTACAAGGAGGGCAATGTATAGCCGTGTAGGCAGTAAACTCATGTTCATGTGAAACATGTTTCATATTCGCTTGAAGTAGTGAAAGTCTTCAACTTGAAGTAGTGAAAGTCTTCAACTTAAAGTAGTGAAAGTCTTCAACTGATCTATTGCCGCTCCAGAAATTTCGGAAATCGCTATCAATCCCGAACGATATAAGAGGCCTCGTAATTGCATTTACTGTTCTCTGACGGGATGGTGTTTTAAAATCCCGTCTCAGGGTTTTTTTACGCCCCACTAAGGCTTTCCGCCGATAGTTTAAAAAAAAAACGGCGCTCGTCAACGCGCAGACATTTTGCATACCTTTTTCCACATCACTTTGGCATGTTGTGTGAAAATTTTGAGGTCAGGTCATCTAAGATCAACTAGTTATTGAAGGTCAAGTGAGGTCACCTCCAAAAACGTTCAACCAGTCGTCAGGTTTTAAAGGATAAAGATACATGAATGAAACTTTTAGCGTTTGCTAATCTTTAGGTAGGGAACGAAATGCACCAGAATAATTTTATATTTATTTTTTGATGGCGTATTTGTTTTGCATATTTGCCCATTAGATATAAAATAGAAGATTCTGGATAATGTAAGCATTTGTTATGAGGCCAAGTTAACTTCAAACAACGTTTTGCGGTCCGCTGTACCCATTAAAAAAAATCAGAATTTTGAAAACTTAAAAAACCTAAAATGCTTCTTTTTTGGTGAGCAAAACTTTTGGGGCCATGGTCGATTGCGCCTTCCTTTTCCGATTCAAAATATTTTTTTTTAATCTCACTCAAAATGAACTCCTCAGGGCCAAAAGCATATAAGCTGTGGTGACATAGACCCCCATAGCGACGTCACTTTTTTGGGATAACATTTTGGGGTGGTTTCGGGCCCTATTCGTCGAGCGCTTTCCGATGACACCTCTTTAGTTTTCGTGCGACGCTTAGTTTGGAGATTAGAGGGGCGAATGTAACGGGGTGTGAGGGGGGGGGGGTGTGAGGATGTGACCGGAAAGACCGGAAGGGGTTAAGATTTCCAGGTATTACAGCATGTCTAGTTTTCCCCGCCGGCCGCACCGCAACGCCAGTGGTCAAACGTCCGAGCTTGTCGCGTGGCATATTCTACACAGGGCATCTCCTTCGCCCGCGGAGCTTCCACGGCTGACTCCCCACTATGACAATTGATAGTGCACAGCCACCGTTGGCATCATCTGGTTGTCGTCACAGCCCTCCCCTGTCTCGCGTCCCCCGGTTGTCGGCTCGGCACCGGCATCGGACGGCGGGAATCGTGCGCACCGACGCGCTGCCACCGACTCGTCGGCACCGACTCACCAGTTGCGCGCAGTGAATTGAGGCGGTGGCTGGGCGTCGGCCGACCTGTCGGCGGGAACACCGTTCTGACCACCTCCGGCTCCGCGGACACCGAACACTGAACAGGCACCGCCAGTTCCGGGCATACCGCCAGTTCGACAGGGAACACCAGTTGCGGGGATACCGGCAGTTCGGCAGACCACCGCCAGTTCCGGGGATATCGGCAGCTCAACAGGCACCGCCAGTTGCGGGGATACCGGCAACCCGGCAGACATGGGCGGAGCGCCACTGCTGGGCACCGTCGCTCTGCTGGCTCTTGTGTGCGGTAAGATCTCTGGGGGAGGGAGGGGTGATGGACCGGGATGGAGGTTACAGAAGACGCAGTGCTGACAGTATGTGACGAGTAGGTGAGCTCTGATATACTCGTTCGAGGCGCACCCACGGCGACTGCGTCAGTGATGATGCGTACTGTATGAGGTGCATGCCACTGTGTACAGCTCTCCACCCTCGTCGCCAGACCCTGTTTGATTTTCTGCATAACAGTGTGTCCAAGCCAACTACTTGGCGTCCTTTCAGCCAGCTGGAGATGAAGCCAGCTTTCAGTCCTTTCAACCAGCTGGAGATGAAGGGAACTGTGCGTGGGCGGAACTGACGGCACTCGGCAATATCTCTACTGTGAAATATGGAGCTGTTGGTTGCGCTCAGCCGCCTCAGTGCGTGGCAGGCTCAAGTGTTTTCCCCAAGTTTTGCCGACGGATACCACATCTCTACCACTTGCGTCACCTTCAGGAGCGCTGTCGCCAACTTGACGGGGGGAGCCGCCTCCCACGGCGCAGCACTTCGGCTTCAGAGTTTCTTTGTCGATCACATTGTGTGTGGACCGGACGAGTGGCTGGGTGACAGTTTTTTTTGTCACTCTTGCTGGTGACACTTTCGCCGTGCGTTAACCTAGAGTTAAGTCATAAGCAGTGGTGTCTAGTAAAGGCATAGGCAATGTGCGGTAAGTCAAAAATATAGAGAAGGAAAAACATAGCCTCCCTGGAAGCGAATCAAAATAGCATGAAAAGAGCTCAACTGCATGTATGCAAACAATACTGACGTAGTATACATCAATATGATTCGGAACTAGCTACCACCAGGCAGAACTGTTGCAGCAGCATTCTGAACAAATCATCATCACTGTCTTCAGAATGCAGTTGTAAGTATTACGCAAAAGTCATTGGTGTTAGGCTTGGATTGATAACTTATGGTTCTTCTTCATTCTCCAAATATATACACTAACTCGAAGGATCTGGTCAGTGGATGAACAACCTAAACCACATCGTGTTGCCTAAACATCAGAACCAAAACTTCAGCTTTACTAGTTTCTTTTCACCTGATTATGAATCAATTGGATGTCTTGAAAAGGATACAGCATTAGTCCCGACTTAAGGCCAGGGTCACACAAAGGATTTGCTGTGAAATGTGATACCTATATGGAAATACGAATGTAAATTGAAGACAAAATATCCTTGGATGTTGGCTACTTGACTCCAAGGTCTCAGATTTTATTTAGTATAAACAAATGTGACTGATTTGCTGATACGTGACAACACGGTGTTCATGAGACAAGATTTACACAGACGTTACCTTCATAAAGCAAAGAAGAGGGTTAGGTTTGGTTATGTTAGGTCAGGTTAGGCTGTTATTTCAGATGGACAATTTTTCCCTTCAAATTTAAGAAAGGAAATGTCTTTTTTTCTTAAAAAGCAGGTTAAGCTATGTTAGGATACGCTGGAGTTAATTTTTTTGTGCTGGAAAATTGTGAGACCAAACATTGCTTGAGATTCTTCCAATTCCTGGGTGAAATGTTTTCTGCAATGGTAGGTTAGACAAGGTTAGGTTAGATTATGTTACATATTTGTCGTTTTGACATTGCTTTTCATGCCATGTTATCTAATTCCAAGCCCCTTTGTGGTGTTATTTTGCTTGCGAACTTTTTTTTCACTCGAAGACGCTTCATGTTGCGTAGCTCCGCTTGATAGCTGTAATCAGCACATTCACAAGCCACCTTTCTCCTAGGTGGAGCAAAAGTACATTGCCCATAACTCCACAAATCAGGAGGGTTCAACAGGAAATCAAATATTGAAATGATCGCATAATTTAATCCCCCAGTCACAAACCTACAAAGAAAACAAAGACGAAGGCGTATATTCAGGCCATCCACAATAAACTCGTGGCTATTACAGCCAATTGTCGAATTTTAAAACAGATGTCGCGGGGAAAAGGGCTGTCAAAGGCACGCATAAAAACATATATCAATTTCTCATATTAGCGGCACGGAAAGAGTCAGCAAGTACGGTAAGTATGATAAGAAGTCAGCAAGTATGATGTTAAGTCAGCAAGTATGATAAGTGGTCAGCGAGTATGATAAGAAGTCAGGAAGTAGATTAGATCAATCTGACCGGTCCCATGCACAAATGCCGCCTAAGGCGGCGACCAAACGTGGGAACTGGCAGTTGCCTCAGTTCGTGTGGCAGTTCATTATACAGGGCAGGACCTCTGGAACAAAAACGGCGCCTGCCCATCTCGGTTCGGCGTGATGACGTGACGTCGTGATGGCATGATGGCGTTATGACGTGATCACATAATGGTGTGATGGCGTGATAGCGCATGGTGGCGTGATGGCTTGGCGGCGTGATGGCATGATGGCGTTATGACGTGATCACATAATGGTGTGATGGCGTGATAGCGCATGATGGCGTGATAGCTTGGCGGCGTGATGACATGATGGCGTGATGATGTGATCATATGATGGCGTGATGGCTTGATGACGTGATCATATGATGGTGTGATGGCGTGATATCGCATGGTGGCGTGATGGCGTGATGGCGTTATGACGTGACGGCGTGATGACATGATGGCGTGATGATGTGATCATATGATGGCGTGATGGCTTGATGACGTGATCATATGATGGTGTGATGGCGTGATATCGCATGGTGGCGTGATGGCGTGATGGCGTTATGACGTGACGGCGTGATGACATGATGGCGTGATGACGTGATCATATGATGGTGTGATGGCGTGATAGCGCATGGTGGCGTGATGGCGTGGTGGCGTGATGACGTGACGGCGTGATGGTAGGTGAAAATTGACTTATGAGAGGATGGGAGGCTGCGGGATAACCAGCTTTCGACGTACAGTCTAATGCTCCGCCGTCTGACAGTCCGACTTGTGAGCCGCACTAAAGCCTTCCTGGCTGAAGAAACGATAATACAATTGTTGCAGTCAAGTACACTGGATTGCTTGCAGTGCGAGATCCCACGGGATGACTGAGTCCATTTCAATGCAATACTGACAAACCCAGGGCACAATAATACATCTCACACTGCGTTTCAATGCAACGGACATGTCTTCAACACTGAAGCAGCATCACTTGCTTGCTCGTGCAAACGACGACCACGCGTCTACTGGAAGCAAAACATCACACTTAAAACAGCACATAGTTTCTGTGACGAAAAGGAAAGGGAGAACCCTTCTTTGATCAACATCGCAGGCTTAGCATCCATTACTCGGCCTGACCGGAGTTGAAAAAGTGAGCTGCTCCTGGATGGAGCTGCTCCTGCATTCAGAACCTTATCATCTGCAGGAATTATCCTCATCTTTTTGTCGTTTGGAAGTTGAATGGCGCTGCTGACTAGTAACTGTTCTGTGATAAAGTACGCAAGATTCACTGGAAGGTACAGGCTGAGCTTCTGCTAGCATAGGGTTCAAGAAAACATCCTTTTCGTATTTGACTACTTCAAAATTTTCCTTTCCACATCCAGGATTACAAAACACAAATCCAACTCTGGGTGTGATCTAGCTAGAGCTAGCCGTACTGAGGCGCACTGGCACTCCAACTCTGGGTGTGATCTAGCTAGAGCTAGTCGTACTGAGGCGTACGGGCACTCAAACTCTGGGTGTGATCTAGCTAGGCCTAGCCGTACTGAGGCGTCTAGCACCTTCAATGGCTCGTAAGCTGGCTCACTTCTGACAAAACATCCGAAACGCGTTCTAGGACTTCCCCGATCGTGTCGATCAACACCGTCCTCTATGAACATACGAAAGCTTTGTTGCAGCTCCGTGTTTTCTGTGAAAGCACACTCAGCGCCACATAATGAAGCATTGCAACTATTCCCAGGCTATCGATTTATGCACACATGACACCTACTTAGATTGCGTACTTATTGGTGCAAGTGCAATAAGGAGCGATGGCTCCGCACTCTGCTGTCGCGTACCCCCATGCTGACGTCCGGTGTGCTTAACATCCTTACACATCACACTTCTCGAAATGTCACGCAAACATGTACATTAGTAACACACACAAACCACACATACATCACATGCAATATTCTAAAGACGTAAGCTTGCAAAGCAAGGCAAAGGATCCACGGTAAACATAGAAGGCTTCTATCCCATTTCTTATTTGCGTGCCGTCATCAGTGATTTGAAGTTTTCATCTGTCGAGAAGCATTCGATATAATTTTGTTCAAGTACTCCTTTTTAAACACAAATTTAGCTGGTTAAAAATCGACTGTTCGCTGGCCAAGTGACTTTCGACTACCCTGGATAGGCCCAGTATTTTTTTTAAGTTGACCTTCATTAGCCCACAATGTATTAATTTCGAGCCGATTGGCAGTAATTGAACCTGAATGTGACACTAAGTCTATGAGCTATAGCGAAACTAAAATTGACATTATTTTATAATTTGTGGACATCCTCCGTTGTCAAAATGTTGAGCTTTGTTTTTATCAAAATGTAGTTCACGGTACAATCCTACGAACGATATGACAAAAAAATGGTCCATTGGTTAGCGATATCTCTATGGGGGAATAAGCATGTTAACAATCAGAAAATTGCGTGACTTGCACAATAGGGTTTACATGACTTCCAGTTCATCTCCCACCATTCCACTAATGCGTTTTTTAAAGTCAGCGTTGTGGAAAATGTAACGAAACCCATGGGCTTCTCTTGTTTATGGGTCACTGAATATACCAACTGATAGGTCAGCATAATAATGGGCCTTCGTGAAAGGGTAAAAACGTAGTATAAGGTAGTATAATCTTATTACCACGGTTCACGGCACATCATATTGAGGTAAACTGATGTCAGTAATTACACAAAGACAGGAGGACAACCATGTAGTTTCAGATGATAGGTCGCCTCCTTCTCGCCATCTCCTTCAGATGATAGGTCACCGGACCTCTGGATGGCGACTAGCGCGACATCGAAGGCAGTCCCTCATGACCGTGATCTATCCGCGTGTCCGGTGATCTCGAATATCCATTCACACATCTGTGGAAACATTTAACACAAATGCAGTCAATGAGCGTCGTACACAGTTCGACACGCCACGTAGCTAAAGTGGAGTCTTGGACATAAACGGCTTTGACCATCAGGGGTGGATGCAGGGGAAATGCCAAAACGTGCCCCCCCCCCCCATGGAGGGTGACGCCTCTCCGACCGGGAATGCCCGCCCCCCCATGGAGGGTGACGCCTCTCCAACCGGGAATGCCCGCCCCCCCCCATGGAGGGTGACGCCTCTCCGACCGGGAATGCCCCCCCCCATGGAGGGTGACGCCTCTCCAACCGGGAATGCCCCCCCCATGGAGGGTGACGCCTCTCCGACCGGGAATGTCCCCCCCCCATGGAGGGTGACGCCTCTCCAACCGGGAATGCCCCCCCCCCATGGAGGGTGACGCCTCTCCGACCGGGAGAGCCCTCCGGGAGCCCTCCGGCAAGGTTCAAGTGCAGCCCCTCTACTTTTTTTTAGCCAGAGTCGCTCGTCCAGAGTTAAAGTGCCCCCCCCTCCCATGGCAATTCCTGTATCCGCCCCTGTCGACCACATATTGCGTGTGTTGGTGGGTATAAACAGATATTGATATATTTCAGAACATTGTAGCCAAAGAGGCAACCTGAATCCCGTTCATTACCAAAGCACACAGCACGTTTTTCACATGGCATTAATTGACGTGCCGTGACTCGCACCTTGCTGTATCTGCAGCCACAACTTGACGCATTAGGCCTTTCGCTATTGTTAATAACCAACCATATGATAGAGCACAAACAACCACAACTTGACGCATTGGACCTTTCGCTATTGTTAGTAACCAACCATATGATAGAGCACAAACAAGGCGTAGATGTAAATTGCTGGCATGAATGCCTTCATATATAAACGTCCCACCATAACCACACGCACTCCACACCTGTGTTCTTAAGCTATCAAGCGGCGACCATATACTTCACTTCAAATGCTACCAGAACCATTCAGTGTACATCATGCATGTTTAATTGCAATCACGTGTAACGCGGTTTTCATGGCTTCTGCCTCAACGTAATTGAAAGAAATTAGCACTAAGTACCTTTGGATTATTTACATGCGTTAACCCTCGCAGTGTGTGGAGATGGTCACTTTAGCACCTCTGAAGCTTGTATGAGATAATTCCTACACCATTTGATATATCGCTTTGAAATTTCACGTAGCTTCGACCAATTAGCGCAGGCACATGATGACAAAAACTAGGCGCCCATACCGTTAGAGTGACGGAGCTAGACCAGGACAAACGTACCTCATGAATTAGTTACAATGCTGATTTCGAGGTATGCTAAAGCATTTGATATGGACCAGTCATACAATATACAGCTAAGATAATAGATATAGATAATATGAATAGATAAATAAATTAAAAACGGAAACACAGTCACACAAACAATGGGTAGAACAGAGGCATTGCCTGCATTCTAAGGCGCATAGTTTTGACGCTGACATTGCTTGCAAAACGGAACATATGTAAGAACACATTTTGTTCTCTCATAGTGTTCGAAGTTTGAAGTAAATACTAGGTGACGTCATCGCATGGTGGGAATTCAGCATTGTCCAGGATTTTTCTCATCCATAATATTATCATCTCTGGAACATTAGCAGCACGATAAGCAGCCGACAGGAATGGATTGATGCTTTGCAATGTTGAAGTTTTACCGCAGGATTTCTAGGCCATCCATTTTGGAGACTAAATTTATTTCGATTTGTGATGTAAAAAACTTCACGTCCCAGTACGTTTTGGCATTGTTCTAAGTTAGCAATGTATTTGCGGCCATCGTGACACGTTGCAAGCGACCATTCAGGCAAAAAGAGGAAGAACATAGCAATGGAATTGAGCAGGATTATATTGTTTGCCAACCTTGGCAGCACAGGTATTTGATGACTTATCCAACAGCCAGGAATGCATGCTCCAGTTGTCCCGAGGGAAAATCGGCCAGACGGTAGTAAAATACACCAAGTTTGATTTTCGAAACATTGCTTCCAAGTGGATTGACCGAAGTGAATGTATCATAGCACAGTACTAGATTCACATCCGTGTCTTTCCGTATGCAACGAGCCATTATTGAAACAGGAAAAAAAACTCCGTGAGGAGCACCATCTCCACCAAGGAAAAACCTTGCATTATCATCCATAAGGGCGTGTTTAATTGGATGGGTATGGGTACATACCGACAACTGTTCCATTTTGTACGCTGACTGTCACAGGTTCCACCAAGAATGTATGCTAGCGCATAAACGTCTACCGTTTATAGGCAGGGTATGCATCTGAAAGATATCCAATTATTGAAACATCTTTGGTCTTCACCGACCCAGCCTTTTCCTCGGATGAAGCTTCCCTGGACTCCTCTATAGCACGGGAACAAAAGACAGCAGCAGCTCCAGCCACTTCGGAAAAAGTTGCGACGTTATCCCGTTCACTCGCAGATTGCTGAGACACTCAATAGCAGGTGTTTCCGGGATGCTTCTCCTAAACATTTATCATTCCAATATCCATCATCGCTTCTAAAATCGATCGTCAAGATTTCCTAACGACGCGGTTTCAGCCCAACTTCCATAAATCGCGAAGCCATGCATTTGTCAACATTGCCTTCGGCTTTGGCTTCGTGGCATCATATATTCCTCGTTTATGTTTTGTGAGTTTTTGAACAGTTCGTTTCGGCTCGGGCATCATAATGTTTTCAACTATTGTCTTCGGTCTATACTTTGGGTTCGTGGCATTTTGAGTTGCTGGTTTCGGTTTGTTCGCGTATTGCTTCAGATTCGAAGCCACAAGCCATGCTTCGTTGTGTTCCCACTTAATGGCAACTGAAGTAATGGACAATTACGTGGATAGGTGTTTAAGGATGCATTGTCCCTAGTATCCTTACACATTTCTCCTCTAGGTATATGGAACACCTCTCCTAGGATCTCCTCTATACTATCAACAGTTCACCCAACCGTGGTCAGACCAGTTCCTCCTCGGTCAGGAACCAGTCTCAATTCCGCAATATGTCTATACGGGGGATTTTACAACTGGCGACTGACCCGACGATTGTCAATGTCCTCCCCACCCGAAGGCGGAATCGCTCACAATAATTGAGCAAAACACTTTTCCATGACCGACTATAAATGTTGTCATCATTTCCCAATTCAAGAAATATTTAATTAAGCTTTGGTTTTATATCACTAAGAGGATTAGCTTTGGCGTCACCTTCACATGGTTAGAGGCTAACGGCTTCCACTTCGCAAAGCCACGTGTTTTGGCATTGGCTTCGGCTTCGTAACATTTTTTCTCTTCACTATTGGCTTCGGCTTCGACTTCGTGATATCTTTAACTACTTTCTTTGGCTTCGCATCAGCTTTACCGTTGTGACCTTGTTGAGACTTCGGCTCTGGCTTCGAAGCCAACAGCCCGGCTTCCTCCCACATCTGATAAAGAAGGATGTTAAATGAGGTAAGCAGATGAGATGGTAAGCAATGAGGTAGCCTTGACCTGTTCGTGTTAACATGCGCACATGAGGGCCTCTCACATAACGCGAACTGGAGCGGTGGGGGAGGATTCGGCGCTACTTACATCTCTGAAACTACTGTAGCTAGAAGCACACAATTTCGATGGTAGATTATGTATGTGAATTATCTGCCGTAAGAGCTTGGTATCCCTAAGTCAATGTATTCGTGGTCAAACGAGGTCGAGATCGGCCGGCGCACTGCGCCGCCGAGTTACCGCACCGACGAAACCTTAGTCACATTGAACGCCAGGAGATCGTGTGGCCGGTGGGTCGACTTTGTACATCCGCAGTTCTATATTTGCCAACGAATTTCAAACATTCGCTTTGCATATGATGCGCTTATGAATTGCCAACGAAGTCGCAAGATCGCATTATAATATCCCAGTCCGCTTATCATCCGTTTCTTACCGCTTAATATCGTCGCAAAAACTGGATAATTGGACGGATTTCGCCCCCCAACTCCGGTGGCCGTGTTAGCTTCATAAATAAATGTACGCCCCATGACCGAAGGTTCTGGATTGCCTATGAACCCTCGCCGGGTCGGCCGGTAATCCACCTTCGCCCACTCGCCAGGCCGGGGAGGGAAGGCAGCCCTGGAAAAACCACCCCTCCCCTAACTTCCGATCTGCGTATGCTAGGATGAAATTCAGAACACCGCTTGAAAGCTTTGGTCATGGAGAGCCCGAAGCATACCTTAGATTTGCATTTTTGACTGGTAATGAAGTTGCCAGAGGTAGTATTGTGTCAGTATAAGGACACTATGTAAAATCCCTGGAAATTATTTTTTTTTAAACAGCACTTGTATTCTTTCGACATTTCGTTCACTTCATTTTGTTTAGACACTTCATCATTGCATCGTTCATCACTTCGTTTTTCAAGCTTAACACGCGCACTGGAGGGGGGCGAAATCCGCCCACCCCTACGGTTTTTCGTCAATAACTGCAGATTTTACCAGTCGATATACGCGATTTTCTGCGTACCTGCTTAGAAATGACCGGCACGTCGTTTAAAGCAAGAAAATGGAAATATTCCGAAAAAATTTCAAGTTAAGGGCCGCTAAAGTCAAAAAAAATTATAACGGCAGACCACAAAAATCGGGGCTGATGCGCTTCCCGTATATTCGCAAAAGGGAAGTGTTCTTGGCAACACTAGCGACTTGTTTGATGTATATTGATATGCTATATAGTTTCAAGATCATGTTAGGTCACCGAGGTCAAGTCAGGTCAAGTTCATGACAGGTTAGTGGAACCAAGCTTAATCAACTGGAATGTTGTCATAAATGCACTACTGTTTGTCATTTGTACTGTTTGTCGTTGCGTTTCCATACTTTATTCATGTACTTCACTCCTTTCTTCACGAAGCCGATTGCTCCGAGCTGCCCGACGGAGCAGTCGGGCGGGCGGCCTGGTTTCGGTAACTGGAACAGGTAACTGACCTGATAAAGTGCTGCTATATAGGTGACCTGAGATCAAATGTCGGGTCTAGCATCTGTATTGCATCATTAGTAATGTCCAAAACATCACTGATGCCCATTTTGGAGCATTTAAATACAATTACAGCGATCCATAACGATGACAAAAAATTTAGCACCCAAAATTTACCAGAACTATTTTATTTTTTTATTTTTTTTTATTTTTAATTTTTTTTTTTTTTTTTTTATTTTTTTTATATTTTATTTTTTTTTTTTCCCTTCCTTTTTTTTTTTTTTTTTTTTTTTTATTAGGGGGGGGGGTAGGGGGGGGGGGGGGCCCCCCCCCCCTGCGTGTTTTTTTTTAGGGGCCCTCCCGGGGTGCATGTTAAATTTTACCGATAATGTTTCAGTCCTCGAAAAGACACAACCAGCATGAACATGGGTGTAATCTGTGAATCATGACGCCTTGATGAAGTCTCATATGATGTGGTGATTCCTCCTTGAATCACCATGGTATATAATCTCCCCTTCCTCCTTGTGGAACTTCGCTCTTGCAAAGCGCCACAGAAGGTTTTGGTCAGAGTTGGTGTCGACAACGTCGGTTGGTGCACCTTATAGTGATACGTTTTTCGTCCCATGTGCGACGTACGCGATTTGAAATAAACCCCGAAGGAATATGTAGTGGTTTTGGGACACACGAGAGACGCTTCTAAAGCGACAGAATGACACGGAAAGGGTGGCCAATTCCAAGAGAACCGGAGAACCAGAGGAAACTTGTGTTTACTTTGTGAATCAGTAGGCCTCCACGGCCGTGTTTGTGTTGTAATGTCACCCCTGCGACCCTTTACTGCGCATCACACCTTGCTGTTGTTTGACTCCTGAA
Source organism: Ashinkailepas kermadecensis (assembly GCA_034440615.1). Classification (NCBI taxonomy): domain Eukaryota; kingdom Metazoa; phylum Arthropoda; class Thecostraca; family Neolepadidae; genus Ashinkailepas; species Ashinkailepas kermadecensis. The sequence goes on along the minus strand of JAOTOM010001920.1, from coordinate 46,741 downwards.
TAACACCAAAAGGGCATTTTTATATCAGTGCAGCAAGGCAATTAATTGACAGCTGATTTGACAAGGTGAATTGTAGAAGAGTAATGTTATGGGATATTATTGACATGCAAAAAGGCATGTTAAAATTATTTTCCACCATTTCATAATAAGTGATCAGGAGTGCACCCTGCCCTGTCCCAATGGAGAAGTTACCCAATTGTGTCTTCGACACAAACGAGTGCCAAGATTAAAGAACTTAAAATGTTGCAGGAAAGAAAATTGCGGCAGCACTCCTTGCTATAGAACCAAAACAGGGAATGGAAGGAAAGAATGCCTGATAAAAAGAGGAGAAAGATCGTTATGCATTGCTATATATCCGCTGTCACATTGCTACATATCCGCTGTCACATTGCTATATATCCGCTGTCACATTGCAATATATCCGCTGTCACATTGCTATATATCCGCTGTCACATTGCTATATATCCGCTGTCACATTGCTATATATCCGCTGTCACATTGCTATATATCCGCTGTCACATTGCTACATAACCGCTGTCACATTGCTATATATCCGCTGTCACATTGCTATATATCCGCTGTCACATTGCTATATATCCGCTGTCACATTGCTATATATCCGCTGTCACATGCAGACGAGTGGCCGCGCGGTGGCCGAGACATCCCAGAGATGAACGGAGCACTTGATGTACATACGCGGGCAGAATGTGTCCGGTGACGGCCGTCGAACTGTGCCTAAGCTGCCCTTAGTGCAGGTGGACCATCACATTCACCCGATAACGAGCAGTACACACGAAATCAGTTCGCAACTGCTGACAGTTGCCAGTGCAAGCCCTCAGTCAGTGCATTTCCCAGCTGCGCTACTATCACCGCTCAAGCTTCTCAAATTGGTGGCTACTGTTGGCATCACGGTACGGTGCACTGCACAGGGAAAACCTGGCAGCGGCAGCATGCTTCGCTGGTTTTCAACCTGGACGGTGGCCATGCAAGTTCCTTACGAACTGATCGTTTCGAATCCATCCGACTGTTCGTCTGCCTCGCAGCAGGCGGACCACATCACACTGGCTGCCGTGACAGCCGGTCCACCGGCAACCGCTGCAGTGCTGCTGGCTTTAATGACAGTGCCCAGTGCGACTCAGTGTGCTGGAAGTCGGCCGCCGTACCGGAGCTGCAGTGTATCGGGTCGACACACACTGGGCCGGCCGGTTTGATATGCTCCGTGACGACCACCTCCGACGCCGGCGGTATTTGGCTGTGGTTCGTCAAGCGAATGGCCAGATCACATGGACACTGTGGCGCATCTGCCGCGGGTGAACGAGCATCGCTGACGTCATCCAAAGTCGAGTGACGTCACCCGGTGCTTAACACGCGCGTCGGAGGGCTTCTCACATAATGCACAACGTGGAACTCGATTCAGTGTAAATTTCATGGCCCTAGGTCAATGCCTTCAGGGTGAAATGATGTCGAGATCGGCCGCCACATCGAGCAGCCGCACCGAGGCAACCTTGTGGCCGGAGGTGGCGAATACCAAAACATTCGGGACGGAAAACCGCGACCGGTCGGTCTGGAGTGACCAAGATCGGTTGGATCCCGGTTAAAATGAGCTGACTCTGTGACTGAAGACCAATTCTTTAAACACATGTCTTGCACAGGAAGTGGTACCCTTGGTTTTTGTTTGTATAATTATGATGATATAGACAGTCCACATCACTTTGGAAAGCCTTGTCCACTTCCAGAATATAGATTTAAAATAGACTTCTTATCAGGACTCCATTTTTAAAATTGACAGACACTGATAGCAACAACATGATGGCTACACCACAATTTTCAAAAGACAGGCAAATACCCATTACTTGCAATAAATCCTCAATCAAGGAAGCAGCACAATTAAGAGACTAGGTGCGAAGATACCAAGCATTGAATCATCCAGTATTCAATCATTTGTAACATGTTCAATCATGTAGTTTTAGTAATCATACCATGCCCTTCAGCATCAGTATCAGTGCCAGCATATAGTAAAACACATCCACGTACGGTCCAAGTGGCTTTTCATGGCCTGATGTCACATAATTATGAGATGGTACCGCAACGGAAAAACGGAAAACTAGTCGAGACCCATACCCTATGACTCTCCCTCTCCATCCCATCACACATACATCCACGTACACCTAGACATGTGCTGAGAAAACCAAGCTAAAACTCACACACTCATGCATCGTTTTAATCGGCGTTTGCATGTCAGAGGTGCAGATTCGCTTATGTCGGTGAGCTCCGCCCTACATGCATAGGCTATTCGATGTGCGAATGTTCTGCCGCCACATTCAGTTGGGATTACGGGTAGCTCTGGCTGTCGGTGCTGTCGGGTGCTCCGTGACCGGACAGTTTGGCATTCGGCAAGCATTGCACCCAACACTCTCGGCCCGATGTGTATTAGCACGTGTTCTACGAGACAGAGGGAGTGGTACTTTGCGAGATCGTGGGCACATAGCCATCTCACCTTCCGCAATAAGTTTCGCACGTGATCTCACCTGCGCCTACCCGACAGAACAAGTACCGAAAAGGTGTCGCTTTCTGTACCTGAGCCATGTTCTGAGCGGAAGCATTGCCCTACACGGATATGCAACACCTAAGGAGGGAGAGCACAAGTTTGTACCGCTGCCGATTTGACACACACAGTGGTACATGGAGCCTGGTCCAGCCAGGGTAACTCTCTGGCAGATGCTGTCTCGTGTATTTGACGCACACAGCGGTACATGGAGCCTGGTCCAGCCAGGGTAACTCTCTGGCAGATGCTGTCTCGTGTATCCGCTAGAATTGCTGGGTGGACCGGCCGATGTACCTCCCGGTACGGTTGGCGGTCCCGGTACGGCCGGTCGGACCTGTCCGTGGGCGGCAGGCTGGTGTTCCGGATCGGCACCCTACGCACGGCGACGTGAGCCGCCAGCGCCAGTGCTACCTTTTGGTGGAAGTAGTCACTCTGGCGCTGTACATTATCAGTGGTAAACTCTGGGGCCCAATCCACGCCGCTCAGTTGCACGCAGAATGCGCTCACATCAGTGCCTCTTCAGCTGCGAGCTTGGACCACCGTCGGAGCGGGTCGACACCTTCTTACATGAAACAGCGCGCGTGAAGTTGTGCCGGCTAAAGTCACAGTCCACTGTGCCGGATCGTTTGATGAACTCAACTGAGTGTGTGATAATTAAGTTAAAAACTGAGCCGGAGCGCGGCAATGTTGTGTCGTTTGTAATTTGAGACAGCACATATATATGCAACAAGACCGCAAGGTGTGACACTGTACCATTACGGCCAGCAGCTCGCAGCTCACAGTTCAAATCACCAGCTATGATCATAAGATGATGCGTGGTAAGAACGTGCTGCAGCTCGTGTTCAAGCTGGTCTGTCAGTCGTCAACTGGGGATCGGGAGCAAAGGGTGGTCGATGAATAGAGCACGGCACGATACCCATATTGCGGCCAATCTTAATTCGGGCGAGTCTAATTTCGTTGTTGTTTTGTGGTGTCCAATCTTGAGGAAAATTGTCACTTCGAGTCTCTCGCGACGAGCAGCCTGACGCCGCGTTATCCCCGGTCGCCCCGTCTGTGGGCCTTGATCAGCTGGCAGCCCAGTAAGCACATCAGTCGGCTGGGCTCGCGCGACTTGAGCCCGGTCTCGGAGAGCGTGACAATATCGACTCCGGAAGTGGACATTTCATGCCGTGGTGGTAGAATCTTCGGCAAGAGCGACTGTATGTCGATTGATGGGATCAGTATTTCATTCGGCGACCGACTGCCAGCTCTCCAGCCTTGGCCAGCCCTGCAGCCGCGGCGGCGCGTGCTGGAACCGCGCCTGCCGCGCCGAGCCGCACGAGCCGCCCTGTGGCGTTCGGCCGATAACCCTAAGCCGCTCGAAGCGGGGCGAGACACTGGGTCTCGCAGGCCCAGGTCTGCCGACCTAGTTAGAGATGGGCGGTAATTAGACAGGCCATTGATGAGACAATGGCGATGTCCTGGGCAGTGGCCGACTGCAGGTATTGGTGGGAGAGGGGCAGGCACTGCCGCCAGCACAAGCACTCGTACAACGGCCAGAAGAACCAAATACCTACCTACCTGGCAATATCACAATGCATCTTGCTGGCTAATTTGTTGTTTGACACTAAATGCCCGTTACAGTCACCGCACTGCACAATGGGCCGGAATGGCTTAAAATGTGACATTTACTCGAATTTCGAAGTTTGTCAAAACTTGAGAGTTTTACCGTAGATCGTCTGCAAAATGTCCCCAGCGTTCGAAAACAGTGCTAAGTAATACTATTACGGTGTGTTTACCTGTGTCGTTGCAAATGCGCAATTCCATTATCATGTTCTAAGTATTATCGTTCTTCTTCCAAGGCTCGAAACCAATAATGTTTCATATTATTGAATTGCTCCGATGATGAGGAGTAGATTATGGGTACAAATGAACAATTTGACCAATCCGGCAACTTTCTACAGATAATCTAGTGTTGGAAAGTAATAAAGGATGCAAATAACATATAACGATGAGCATATTATGGATATAAAAAAAATTAACCGACCTACACACATTATTATTTTATAGAGTAGATACATACTTTGGTTACAAGTCTCGATTGTACGCTGCTGCGGATTTTTGCGCTAACAGGAATACACTGGCTTGAACTAGATTGATATTCTGAACAGCGCCATCTATATTGGTCGATACATATTAATTTGATTAATAGTTAGGTCATACCAATCCTTCATTAAGTGTATTAATCTGTCGAATAATGCTTTCTATGATGATTGCAACATTCAGGTGTCATTGGTATGTAACCCTAACCATCCTTATTAGTTGTTTCAGTTATATTCTTAAATACTGATGTTATGATGATATGGGAGACCGGGTCAAATTGATACAATTTTTTTTAGCGAAACTCAAAATAACTTCACTACGGAAGGGCAGCGAATAGATAGCTACACCTACGCCAAGCCTAAATTTTACTTTCTCTAAAAAAATGCCACATCGTCACCATTCGGCAGCCGCGGGATGAAAGGACTTGCGCTTGTTTTTGCCGAAAGAAGAGGATGCCAGTTGCAACATGTGTGGTAGCCATGACAACCGGCTTCATACTTTTGGAGAAAATGTTGTATCGACCGTTCGTATATCAAACCGATCTCTCCTATATTGAATTTAATGTCAGAAAAGCAATGTTTTGGGGAAAAATATTTTAAAATTTGTATGGACCGTTTCGTATATCAACTAGACCCGATCTCTCCTATATTGAATCAATAATGACCAGAAAAGCAGCTTCCTTATTATTTGAGTATATTTATCAGGGTGGACGGTCTGAAACAAGCCACAGTGCAGAATATTTAGACTTTCCTCAAGGAGGCACGAGGATACCAAGCTTACCTCGGATCAAATCTGAAACGATCCCCACGCAACTTCAAGCATATGGCCTCCTGGCAATGTACAGATACAAATGCAACCATTCTTGAATGTGGGTAAACTAAAACCAAAAGCTGTTCGCACTGCTGTTTGGCTTGATTTCGACTAAAAAGGAACAAACTACAACACGTGCATGACCATTGCTTCGATGGCACTTGTTCATAAGGTCCCATATTATTATCATGTCCAGAAGTTGTCAGATTGACGGTGGCGAATGTCCGGTGGGATGTCCGGTGGGATGTCCGGTGGGATGTCCGGTGGGATGTCCGGTGGGATGTAGCCACCACGGTACTGGGGTCGTTGTGTCTACACGGTGGCGACTGACTTACACATCTCATTCAGAGATTGCCGTGCCTGGAGACCTGGACCACGCCAATGGCAAATCCTCAAATAGTGGCAACACGATGTAGGAAAACAGCGGCCACAAGCTTTCTGTGGATTATACCAATATCCATCCAGGTCAATATAACAAGAACCACCTTCAGCTACTCGTAACATGGCTGTGGCAGCCATAAAGTGCATTCCCACACATTTAACAAATAAAATAATTGTAGCCAATGAAGATGATTCCAGTGCAAGATAGATCATAACGGGCATGTTTGTCTTCTGAATATGCCATTTATTATCGCTATGTATTAAATTGGACAATAATGTAACTTAGTAAAAACTAATTTATCAGATTTGTTACTGGACGTTTGGAACATCCAGGAGTCAAGCTTGTGCCAAAGGAATATCTGAGCCCCCGCAGGATGCCACTAACATTATTATCAACGTCGATAGCTGTGATGGCAGCTTGTAGGCTCATCCGATTTATGCTTGCACTTTACAACATGATAATAAATTCCTCTCATCAGTCATTTCAGTAGAAACCTTCCAGAATCAATCCAATTTAGTTCGATACATTTATCCAATATTTGAAGATGCGCGATAGTCCATATAGCGGTGCCCTAGACTACAGCGCATCGGCTTCATCAAGATATATCCGGTGGAAAACACGGCAACATTTCGAGTTCTGGACATCGTAACCGAGAGATACGATCAGCCAACGTTTTATCAAAGCCAGTATTGTTTAACACGTGGTTTGTGGGTGCTAGTGCAGTGGGAGTGCTTTGGCCAGTTGGGCGTGGTTTTTTGCTCTTAATTGCCTGGTGCCCGTCGCTCAGCTGGTGTGCGCCGTCCAACAATGGCCGAGGTCATCGCGGAGACAGATGCCGACATTTTTGCCTCAGGCCTTCACCAGCTTTTCAGTCCACATAACATCGGGAAGTGCTGATGCGCATGCCAGCCCAAGGAGCCAGCATGGGTGCTGCACTGTGCAGTAGCACAACAGCGCACCAGCCTGAGGCTCCGGCCGCTGTCTGAGGGCGGCAGTTGGCGGTCAGACCGCCGACCCTCTGAGGGTGGCAGTTGGCGGTCAGGCCGCCGACCTGTCTGAGGGTGACAGCTGGCGGTCAGGCCGCCGGCCCTGTCTGAGGGCGACAGCTGCGGTCAGGACGCCGGTCAGGACGCCGGTCTGTCTGAGGGCGGCAGTTGGCGGTCAGGCCGCCGACCCTGTCTGGGGGCGGCAGTTGGCCGGCCGCCTCAGGGCCGACCCTGTCTGAGGGCGGCAGCTGGCGGTCAGGCCGCCGACCCTTCTGAGGGCGACAGCTGGCGGTCAGGCCGCCGACCCTCTGAGGGCGGCAGTTGGCGGTCAGGCCGCCGACCCTGTCTGAGGGCGACAGTTGGCGGTCAGGCCGCCGACCCTGTCTGAGGGCGGCAGTTGGCGGTCAGGCCGCCGACCCTGTCTGAGGGCGACAGTTGGCGGTCAGGCCGCCGACCCTGTCTGAGGGCGACAGTTGGCGGTCAGGCCGCCGACCCTCTGAGGGCGACAGTTGGCGGTCAGGCCGCCGACCCTCTGAGGCGGCAGGGTCAGCCGCCGCCCCGGGGCGAGTGGCGGTCCGGCCGCCGACCCTCTGAGGGCGACAGTTGGCGGTCAGGCCGCCGACCCTCTGAGGGCGGCAGTTGGCGGTCAGGCCGCCGACCCTCTGAGGGCGGCAGTTGGCGGTCAGGCCGCCGACCCTCGTCTGGGGGCGACAGTTGGCGGTCAGGCCGCCGACCCTGTCTGAGGGCGACAGTTGGCGGTCAGGCCGCCGACCCTGTCTGGAGGGCGGCAGTTGGCGGTCAGGCCGCCGACCCTCTGAGGGACAGTTGCGGTCGGCCGCCGACCCTCTGAGACAGTTGGCGGTCAGGCCGCCGACCCCCTGGGGGCGACAGTTGGCGGTCAGGCCGCCGACCCTCTGAGGGCGACAGTTGGCGGTCAGGCCGCCGACCCTCTGAGGGCGACAGTTGGCGGTCAGGCCGCCGACCCTTCTGAGGGCGACAGTTGGCGGTCAGGCCGCCGACCCTGTCTGAGGGCGACAGTTGGCGGTCAGGCCGCCGACCCTCTGAGGGCGACAGTTGGCGGTCAGGCCGCCGACCCTGGGCGGCAGTTGGCGGTCAGGCCGCCGACCCTCTGAGGGCGACAGTTGGCGGTCAGGCCGCCGACCCTTGTCGACAGTTGGCGGTCAGGCCGCCGACCCTGTCTGAGGGCGACAGTTGGCGGTCAGGCCGCCGACCCTGTCTGGGGGCGACAGTTGGCGGTCAGGCCGCCGACCCTGTCTGAGGGCGACAGTTGGCGGTCAGGCCGCCGACCCTGTCTGAGGGCGACAGTTGGCGGTCAGGCCGCCGACCCTGTCTGGGGGCGCAGTTGGCGGTCAGGCCGCCCTTCTCAGCGACAGTTGGCGGTCAGGCCGCCACCCTGTCTGGGGGCGACAGTTGGCGGTCAGGCCGCCGACCCTGTCTAGGGTGACAGTTGGCGGTCAGGCCGCCGGTCCTGCTGTGGGCGGCAGTTGGTGGTCAGGCCGCCGGTCCTGTCTGAGGGCGACAGTTGGCGGTCAGACCGCCGACCCTCTGAAGGTGACAGTTGGCGGTCAGGCCGCCGACCCTGTCTGGGGGCGGCAGTTGGCGGGGGGGCCCCCCCCCCCCCGAGGGCGGCAGTTGGCGGTCAGGCCGCCGGCCCTGTCTGAGGGCGACAGTTGGCGGTCAGGCCGCCGACCCTTCTGAGGGCGACAGTTGGCGGTCAGGCCGCCGACCCTCTGAGGGGGTCGGTCAGGCCGCCGACCCTCTGAGGCGACAGTTGGCGGTCAGGCCGCCGACCCTGTCTGAGGGCGACAGTTGGCGGTCAGGCCGCCGACCCTGTCTGAGGCGACAGTTGGCGGTCAGGCCGCCGGCCCTGTCTCTGAGGGCGACAGTTGGCGGTCAGGCCGCCGCTCTCGCTCCCCTTTCTGAAGGCGACAGTTGGCGGTCAGGCCGCCGACCCTCTGAGGGCGACAGTTGGCGGTCAGGCCGCCGACCCTCTGAGGGTGACAGTTGGCGGTCAGACCACCGGTCCTGTCTGAGGGCGACAGTTGGCGGTCAGGCCGCCGACCCTCTGAGGGCGGCAGTTGGCGGTCAGGCCGCCGACCCTGTCTGGGGGCGACAGTTGGCGGTCAGGCCGCCGACCCTCTGAGGCGACAGTTCACCCTCGGACGACAGTTGGCGGTCAGTTGGCGGTCAGGCCGCCGACCCTTCTGAGGGCGACAGTTGGCGGTCAGGCCGCCGACCCCTCTGAGGGCGACAGTTGGCGGTCAGGCCGCCGACCCCCTGAGGGCGACAGTTGGCGGTCAGGCCGCCGACCCTCTGAGGGCGACAGTTGGCGGTCAGGCCGCCGACCCTCTGAGGGCGACAGTTGGCGGTCAGGCCGCCGACCCTGCTGAGGGCGACAGTTGGCGGTCAGGCCGCCGACCCTCTGAGCCAGTTGGCGGTCAGGCCGCCGACCCCTGAGGGCGACAGTTGGCGGTCAGGCCGCCGACCCTGTCTGAGGGCGACAGTTGGCGGTCAGGCCGCCGACCCTGTCTGGGGTCAGGCCGCCGACCCTTCTGAGGGCGACATTGGCGGTCAGGCCGCCGACCCTGTCTGAGGGCGGCAGTTGGCGGTCAGGCCGCCGACCCTCTGAGGGCCAGTTGGCGGTCAGGCCGCCGACCCTCTGAGGGTGACAGTTGGCGGTCAGGCCGCCGACCCTGTCTGAGGGCGGCAGTTGGCGGTCAGGCCGCCGACCCTGTCTGAGGGCGACAGTTGGCGGTCAGGCCGCCGACCCTCTGAGGGCGGCAGTTGGCGGTCAGGCCGCCGACCCTGTCTGAGGGCGGCAGTTGGCGGTCAGGCCGCCGACCCTCTGAGGGCGACAGTTGGCGGTCAGGCCGCCGGCCCTCTGGGGGTGACAGTTGGCGGTCAGGCCGCCGACCCTGTCTGAGGGCGGCAGTTGGCGGTCAGGCCGCCGACCCTCTGAGGACGACAGTTGGCGGTCAGGCCGCCGACCCTGTCTGAGGGCGACAGTTGGCGGTCAGGCCGCCGACCCTGTCTGGGGGCGACAGTTGGCAGTCAGGCCGCCGACCCTTCTGAGGGCGGCAGTTGGCGGTCAGGCCGCCGGTCCTGTCTGAGGGGCAGTTGGCGTCAGCCCCTGTCTGAGGGCGACAGTTGGCGGTCAGGCCGCCGACCCTCTGAGGGCGACAGTTGGCGGTCAGACCGCCGACCCTCTGAGGGTGACAGTTGGCGGCCAGGCCGCCGACCCTGTCTGGGGGCGGCAGTTGGCGGTCAGGCCGCCGACCCTCTGAGGGCGGCAGTTGGCGGTCAGGCCGCCGGTCCTGTCTGAGGGCGACAGTTGGCGGTCAGGCCGCCGACCCTCTGAGAGTGACAGTTGGCGGTCAGGCCGCCGGCCCTCTGGGGGTGACAGTTGGCGGTCAGGCCGCCGACCCTGTCTGAGGGCGGCAGTTGGCGGTCAGGCCGCCGACCCTGTCTGAGGGCGGCAGTTGGCGGTCAGGCCGCCGACCCTGTCTGGGGGCGACAGTTGGCGGCCAGGCCGCCGACCCTGTCTGGGGGCGGCAGTTGGCGGTCAGGCCGCCGACCCTCTGAGGGCGACAGTTGGCGGTCAGGCCGCCGGTCCTGTCTGAGGGCGACAGTTGGCGGTCAGGCCGCCGGTCCTGTCTGAGGGCGGCAGTTGGCGGTCAGGCCGCCGACCCTGTCTGAGGGCGACAGTTGGCGGTCAGGCCGCCGACCCTGTCTGAGGGCGGCAGTTGGCGGTCAGACCGCCGACCCTGTCTGGGGGCGGCAGTTGGCGGTCAGACCGCCGACCCTGTCTGGGGGCGGCAGTTGGCGGTCAGGCCGCCGACCCTGTCTGGGGGCGGCAGTTGGCGGTCAGGCCGCCGGTCCTGTCTGAGGACGACAGTTGGCGGTCAGGCCGCCGGTCCTGTCTGGGGGCGGCAGTTGGCGGTCAGGCCGCCGGTCCTGTCTGAGGGCGGCAGTTGGCGGTCAGGCCGCCGACCCTGTCTGGGGGCGGCAGTTGGCGGTCAGGCCGCCGGTCCTGTCTGGGGGCGGCCATTAGAGGTTCTGCCGCCGACGCTGCCCTGTGAGATGGTGGAACGCCCGGTAGCCTTGAGACGGGGACGTGTCCAGTGCCCACCGCGCTTCGCTAGGAGCCACCGCTTCCAACATCACCACATACATAATATATAGCAATTTCTCTCGTCAGGCTATTTTATCCCTGTTCTTTGTTCATGGCAAGCCATTGTCAGCATGCATGGCAGCATGCAGCTCACGAAGAAGGCGTCGCAGGTTGTATGTACTTACATACCACGTATACTACCCTGCGGTAATGGGCATCATACCATCTGAACAAACATAGCATGCCGGTGCCATGGAAGCGGAGTGGAATCGCATTATATCGTTTTGTTTATCTGAACATATTTTCATCGGTCAATGTTCACGAGAGAATAGCGTTTGTCAAGCCAGAAAATAATGCCGATGAATTGTAACATGACGGCTTTGACGTCACATGGAGAAATCCTCAGCGAGCACCGAAAGGAGTCTATGATGATATCAGTAATCACGACAGCACAAAAGTGACAAGCACTAGAAGGCTGAAAATGATCCGTTCACACGGGCGGACGATGTGCATCGGAATGCAGGACATGCAGACATCGTGAGAGATGGTGAAGGAGTTCAGCTTTGCTCAACTTTGCTGGGCCTGTGGACGGCTTTTTGTTGTGGCTAACCGTGCATAGGAAATGTCGTCACTGGCGAGACGACGCAATGTCGACCAGGAAATACGGTGACGGTCTGGTGTAATGGTGTCGAATGAAGTTGTATGCGCATAGTGCATGGTCTGATCTGCACACTGGATATCGGGGGAAGGTTGGAGACATGAAGCGAGCTACAGCTTGGTCAGTGATTGGGATCTCGAACTGACTCACGGGACCAACCTCCAGCTGTCGGTGCTATCGGCGACCGCCAGCACTCTTACTAGCTGATGTACGAAACGTGATGTATGGCTACATAGATAGCCAACGCCTACGCGAGTACACTCATGATACAGTCATGTGTGTGATCTCATCAGCTGTATCGAATCAATATATGAGCAGACTGCTCTAGGTCAAGGAGCTCACTTGATCTGGGGCATTTATGATAGTGCATCGACATTGCACCACATTCTTATGAAAAACAATGGATTGGCACCCATACAATCGGCGATATGACATGGGACATTACGTGCAAATAAAGTGTCCAATAGTATGGTAGGTGGAGCATAACATGGATTAGATATATGTACGGGTATCGCTTGCATACGGATAACTGAACGGATTTGATAGAGCGTGGTGAAAATAGACGGATAATGTATATAAATAGATCAACGAAAATTGAAGAGCATAGTCATTTGCAGTCACAACTTTGCATAATCCAATGTTGGGATTAGCTGGTACTGGTGTTTTTTAAGTGTCGGCCTCTACTTTGGGTTCGTGGCATTTTGAGTCGCTGGCTTCGGTTTGTTCGCGTATTATGGCTTCAGATTCGAAACCACAAGCCATGCTTCGTTGTGTTCCCACTGAATGGCAACTGAAGTAATGGACAATTACGTGGATACGTGTTTAGGGATGCATTTTCCCTTGTATCATTACACATTTCTCCTCTAGGCATATGGAATACCTCTTCTAGGATCTCCTCTAAACTAGCAACAGTTCACCCAACCCTGGTCAGACCAGTCCGTCCTCGGTCAAGAACCAGTCTCATTTCCGCAATATGTCTATAGGGGGATTTTACAACTGGCGACTGACCCGACGATTGTCAATGTCCTCCCCACCCGAAGGCGGAATTGCCCACAATAATTGAGCAAAACACTTTCATGACCGACTGTAAATGTCGTCATCATTTCCCAATTCATGAAATATTTCATTCAGCTTTAAACTTCAGCTAGGAGTTTGGTGGATATGGATACGGTGGACAAGTTTTTTAGACAGGAAAATCTTGTTTTTGAGTTCTAATTTGTGCTGGATGGGGTGAGATTGATGTTAAGAAGGTGTGCAAGGCACAGACCCCTTTAAGCAGGCATGGATGCAGTTGGAAAATTATTGATAAGGCATTCAATCCACATGTGTTAAGAGAGATCAAGGGCTGGATAGCTAGGGTAGATAGGCATTGATAGGGGATAATTGGAGGACTGGTTTCTTCAGGATGTGGGATGGTTGGGGTGGGTCTTTTTACCAGGCTTATGGTACCTTCCATTTACAGACTTAACTGGATGGGCCCTTGTGTATCTTATTAAGTCTAAACGCTTTATAACTTTATATAGGGTGTACCTAGCAGTGGATTCAGCACTTTCCTTCGGGATGTGATGTTGATGAGATTGTCTATGGTAGCACAATGGGTATGATGGGAGGAGTTTGTAATTGTTGAGTGTGTTATGCAATAGCAAGTGAATGGTGCTAGATAGGCTGAGATATATAGCTCCCTAGGAACTTGAGATAAAGGATTGATTGGGGTGAGAGTATGTACATTTATAGTACCTTTTCTAGATAGGCTTAACCCAGATGGGTCCCTGTGGCTCTTATTAAGCCTTAACACTTTATGACTTTATGACTTTATGGTGAAAATAGACGGATAATGCATATCAATAGATCAGCGAAAATTGAACAGCAAAGTCATATCGTCCTCTGTTTTCCAACCACAACTTTGCATAATCCAATGCTGGGATTAGCTGGTACTGACGTTTTTTTAAGTGTCGGAAAAATATGTTCTGCCACTAACTAGAAAATTTATTGTCATACTCATTCTTGCAGGCACCCATAGTGTAAATCGCATGCAGAAGTACCTTGAGTTGGATTCATTCCATTGTTCTATCAATTTCAATTCAACTTCTATGTATCCAGATGACTGCATTCACAATGTTATCAATGATCTTGTGAATATACCACCTATTATCACATGCAGCAACCTTCCCATCTCACCGGTAGCTTCGTTCTTACCTAGGTAGGTAGATACTTACATAGGTACATACCCACTACGGTGCATCCTAGTCGCACTCCACAGGTAATGTCAGCCAAACGTAACTGCTAACTTACGATCGGATGACTTTTTGTTTGTCTCTTTAGGTAGAACATGGTATTTTGTTGATTTTATGCATGCTATTTATTACTGAAACCGACCACGTTTTATCTATTTTCCATTTTTCCGAACGGGTTGGATAACGGATGGATGCCTCTATCCGGTACGGATATGGATACGGATTGGATTCGTTCATATGGATACGATTTTCGACCATATTTCACCATATTTGAAATTTAAAATCGTGTTATGCTCCAATGGTACGAGATCTATCCGAACGTGTGCAGTTCTGGTAGCTTGACTGGCTGTGCGTTACAGAAGCTACTCCTACCCATGCCAAAACCCCGCCTACACATGCTGAAGCCTCGCCTGTCCATACAGAAAGCACGCCAGCCCGTACCGAAACTCTGTCCTTGCTAAGGCTCCATCTGCCCTTACCGAAACTCAGTCTGTCCTTACCGAAACTCAGTCTGTCCTTGCTAAGGCTCCATCTGCCCTTACCGAAACTCAGTCTGTCCTTACCGAAACTCAGTCTGTCCTTGCTAAGGCTCCATCTGCCCTTACCGAAACTCAGTCTGTCCTTGCTAAGGCTCCATCTGCTCTTACCGAAACTCAGTCTGTCCATGCCAAAGCTCCGCCTGCTCGTACCGAACTTAGCCTGTCCGTGCCAGAGCTCCCAAAGCCAAAGCTCGTACCGAACTCGGCCTGTCCGCGCCAAAGCTCCGCCCGCTCGTACCGAACTCGGCCTGGCGGCACGCGAGGCCCGCCCCATCCGACTGCGTGTGACTGATACTGTCAGCCGTTCTTTATGTCCGCCGGACGGGCCGTCCATTGTGCGGCCCGTCCGGCCGTCCGGCGGCGGGTCTGTCCGGCTGTCCGGCGGCGGGTCTGTCCGGCTGTCCGGCGGCGGGTCTGTCCGGCTGTCCGGCGGCGGGTCTGTCCGGCTGTCCGGCTGTCCGGCGGCGGGTCTGTCCGGCTGTCCGGCGGCGGGTCTGTCCGGCTGTCCGGCGGCGGGTCTGTCCGGCCGTCCGGCGGCGGGTCTGTCCGGCTGTCCGGCGGCGGGTCTGTCCGGCTGTCCGGCGGCGGGTCTGTCCGGCCGTCCGGCGGCGGGTCTGTCCGGCTGTCCGGCGGCGGGTCTGTCCGGCCGTCCGGCTGCCTGGCGGTGGGTCTGTCCGGCTGTCCGGCGGTGGGTCTGTCCGGCGGGTCTGTCCGGCTGTCCGGCTGTCCGGCGGCGGGTCTGTCCGGCTGTCTGGCGGCGGGTTGTCCGGCTGTCGGTTTTGTCAGCCAGTCGCCAGCTCGTTCCGCGCCGACAGCAGACGGCCGAACATGGCCGGGCCGTCTGTTGTCGCTCGGTAAGTTCAGTGGCACCGAGCGCCGGCCACAGCTGACACAAACTGGACCGTGAGGCTGCTGGTCATGCCGAGATGCTGCAGTAACTCGGAACGGTGGCCACAGCTGATACAAACTGGACCGTGAGGCTGCTGGTCATGCCGAGATGCTGCGGTAACTCGGAGCGGTGGCCACAGCTGGCGCACACTGGACCGTGAGGCTGCTGGTCATGCCGAGATGCTGCCGTAGCTCGGAGCGGTGGCCACAGCTGGCGCACACTGGACCGTGAGGCCGCCGCTCATGTCGACATGCTGCGGTAACTCGGAGCGGTGCCACTCATGGTATCCAACGTCGCAGACTACCTTGGCCAGTGGCGTATTTAGGGATTTGGACGCTCATATAAGATGAAATTGTCGAGTCGCAGCCTCGACTTATCTTGGGAAGGAAAACTTCAGTTACCCCAAGAGAAAAAAACTACAGTTCACCTCTCTGAGTGTATGCGAACTGCTAGCTACCACAATGACACATGTATTCCTTAGTTACGGCTCTGAGCCCTCCACAATGACCCTCCTGAGTACGCCAAGACTGCTTTAGCCTTCCCCAGAAATTTAGGATGTCTTCGGGGCAACTGTTAGAAGCCGGGCATTTGAGATCATCATTGTGGGCTGGCTGTTTGGGCGTGATACTCTGGTGTGGAATAGTTCACAGGTTGCTTCAGTACACTGTTGTGTGCTGACTGTTTGGGGGCAGTGCTGTGGCATGGTTCATGTGCTACTAGGGTACACGTGTTTTGCCTTGTTGATTAGTTTCATACTATTGAAGACAGTGTAGTGTATTAGTGTATTGTATTGCAGGGTAATAGTTTCATGCTACTCAAGACATACTACTGTCGAGGACATGATGATGACTGGTTTGGTTGCTTCCTGTCAGATTAGCTTGGTAGCATGGCATGATGTTGCAGAGCCATCGCAAAAGAGGTTGCCTGTCATCCACAATGACGGTAGATTCATATATATATATATGCATATATGCATGCATGCATACATACATACATACATACATATCATGCATGCATGCATACATACATACATACATACATACATACATACATGCATGCATGCATACATACATACATACATACATACATACATACCTATATATATATATATATATACATATGACTTTCTCCCGCTTTCCCTCTAACTATCATGCACACACCCTCTGTATGATTTTATTCAACTACGGCTATGTATCTCTCCCCTCATTTAACATTTTGTTTTTCATTTCGGTGTGCTTTCCTTCATTTCAAACGTAAATAACACCGAGTTCATTTGCGGCTCAAGTTGGGATGAACCGCAGTCCAAGGGCGCATCCTGATTAATGTGTAAATGTGGCATCTGTTGTGGTAGGAACTGATTATGATTCAAGTAATGAACACAGCTTCCTCGAATATTACAACTTCCATCAAGCCGTTATTCAAACCAACTGCTGAGAGAACTAACCATTTGTTAGCCTGTGTGATATTGTTTGCTCTACCGAATTGTGCTGCATCAGACCAAGAAGGTAATATTCGCAGGAGAAAAAGATGGCGCAATTAGGTACGAACACCAGATGCTTCCTTTGGCTACAATTCACAGCTTTGCAGTCCGCGGTGAAAAACAGACCCGCATGCGCTGTTTAGTCGAAACATTACAGTAACATGGCCAGATCTTACAGGTTTATGCCGACGAAAGCAATGCCTTATTGTGTTAACATTGGCACATATACGCAGTGACTGTACAGCATCAGATGCTGTAAATTAAGGCTACACCGACATCAGGGACCATCAGTCGGCGAAACAGCCGTCACATTCCGAGCGCTTCAGGTGTTCTGTTGTTCCACCACGTCAGGCTCCCAAATAGACCAGGCTCCCAAATAGAGGACGTCACAGCTGATCGTTTCTTCAGAAGCACTTTCGCGATGTCGTGCTGAATTTGGCTAACTGGCCGCAATTTTTCTGTACATTTCTAGACATGGTGGACCAGAAATTGTTCAGTGGCCGATATGCGGATAGCACAACAGGGTGGACGACAACGAAATCAAGCCGTTCTCACCATTGGATTCCTGAACAGTGGCGGTTGCTCGGATAAAGAGCTTAGACCAGCTGAAGGCTGTTGTGATACAAAATGGAATCGTCCCATGCCCAGGACAGCGGCTAATCCTGCCGCAACGTCGGCTCTGTTATCTGTATTTTCCGAACCAATGGTGGGAGTAAATATGGTGGTCTCGTAGCACTCAGTCCGACAACCAAACCATGATATCTCATGACCCTATCATTTAATGCATGCGTCCTGTGGGATAGAGGAGGGTGCATCAATACCAACCTAGTGTATATGTACCGGTAGCATGAATCACGTGTAATGTAAAGTTCACACAACATACGTAGTCGTCGAATCGCCACAACGGACAGTGAATCTAGCGATGGGGATCACGTGCACCGACACAGCTCACAGTAACCGGTCGGTTTCCTGGCGTCCCTGTGTTGTACGCCTCCGCCGGCGGCGGCGTCAACAGCCCGCCTTTCCGCACGTTTCGTGTCGGCCGGCGCATGCCGCGTGCTGACGTGACCTCTCCGCAGCCGACTGCCACCCCACCGACTCAGCCGCAGCCACCCCACCGACTCAGCCGCAGCCACCCCACCGACTCAGCCGCAGCCACCCCACCGACTCAGCCGCAGCCACCCCACCGACTCAGCCGCAGCCACCCCACCGACTCAGCCGCAGCCACCCCACCGACTCAGCCGACTGCCACCCCACCGACTCAGCCGCAGCCACCCCACCGACTCAGCCGCAGCCACCCCAACGACTCAGCTGCAGCCACCCCACCGACTCAGCCGACTGCCACCCCACCGACTCAGCCGACTGCCACCCCACCGACTCAGCCGCAGCCACCCCACCGACTCAGCCGCAGCCACCCCAACGACTCAGCTGCAGCCACCCCACCGACTCAGCCGACTGCCACCCCACCGACTCAGCCGCAGCCACCCCACCGACTCAGCCGCAGCGCTAAATGAGTGGCCGACGCAGCCGGCGAGCGGCGTCACGCTGTTTCATATGTCGGGCGGAAACAGCAACTGGCGAAAATCGCTTCTCTCAACTGCGTGGCTTATCACGGGTGCAGGACGAACGGTGCGAGACTCGTGCAGTTTACGACAAATTCTCGCCGCGGCACATGCATCAGCCTGTTCCATTTGTACGACAACGCAATAACACATGGGTCATTAAATGCGACTGCGCTACGTTTGCTTGATAGTTGCCCAGTTGTGGCAGAAATACCGTATTTGGCGAAGTGGCGACCAGCTATATTTTGTGCAGTGTCAAGACTGACGGCCGCAAGTCGAATATATTCTCCGAATTAATCACAGCCAAGCGCCACATTCGGTGCGCCTCACCAGTCTAGGGTACCGTCGGCTATGGTGTAACCACCTCACCAGTCTAGGGTACCGTCGGCTATGGTGTAACCACCTCACCAGTCTAGGGTACAGTCGGCTGCGGTGCAACCACCTCACCAGTCTAGGGTACCGTCGGCTATGGTGTAACCACCTCACCAGTCTAGGGTACCGTCGGCTATGGTGTAACCACCTCACCAGTCCAGGGTACAGTCGGCTGTGGTGTAACCACCTCACCAGTCTGGGGTACCGTCCGCTATGGTGTAACCACCTCACCAGCTCAGGGTACCGTCGGCTGCGGTGTAACCACCTCACCAGTCTAGGGTACCGTCGGCTGTGATGTAGCCACCTCACCAGTCTAGGATACCGTCGGCTGTGGTGTAACCACCTCACCAGTCTAGGGTACCGTCGGCTGTGATGTAACCACCTCACCAGTCTAGGGTACCGTCGGCTGTGGTGTAACCACCTCACCAGTCTGGGGTACAGTCGGCTATGGTGTAACCACCTCACCAGTCCAGGGTACCGTCGGCTATGGTGTAACCACCTCACCAGTCTGGGGTACAGTCGGCTGTGGTGTAACCACCTCACCAGTCTAAGGTACCGTCGGCTGTGGTGTAACCACCTCACCAGTCTAGGGTACCGTCGGCTGTGATGTAGGCACTTCACCAGTCTAGGGTACCGTCGGCTGCGGTGTAACCACCTCACCAGTCTAGGGTACCGTCGGCTGTGATGTAACCACCTCACCAGTCTAGGGTACCGTCGGCTGTGGTGTAACCACCTCACCAGTCTAGGGTACCGTCGGCTGTGATGTAGCCACCTCACCAGTCCAGGGTACCGTCGGCTATGGTGTAACCACCTCACCAGCTCAGGGTACCGTCGGCTGCGGTGTAACCACCTCACCAGTCCAGGGTACCGTCGGCTATGGTGTAACCACCTCACCAGTCCAGGGTACCGTCGGCTGCGGTGTAACCACCTCATCAGTCTAGGGTACCGTCGGCTGCAGTGTAACCACCTCACCAGTCTAGAGTGCAGTTGGCTGTGGTGTAACCACATCACCAGTCCAGGGTACCGTCGGCTGTGGTGTAACCACCTCACCAGTCTAGGGTACAGTCGGCTGCGGTGTAACCACCTCACCAGTCTGGGGTACAGTCGGCTGTGGTGTAACCACCTCACCAGTCCAGGGTATAGTCGGCTGTGGTGTAACCACATCACCAGTCTAGGGTACAGTCGGCTATGGTGTAACCACCTCACCAGTCTAGGGTACCGTCGGCTGCGGTGTAACCACCTCATCCGTCGTCTGGGGTACCGTCGGCTGCGGTGTAACCACCTCACCAGTCTAGGGTACCGTCGGCTGCGGTGTAACCACCTCACCAGTCTGGGGTACCGTCGGCTGCGGTGTAACCACCTCACCAGTCTGGGGTACCGTTGGCTGCGGTGTAACCACCTCACCAGTCTAGGGTACCGTCGGCTGTGGTATAACCACATCACCAGTCTGGGGTACAGTCGGCTGCGGTGTAACCACCTCACCAGTCTGGGGTACCGTCGGCTGCGGTGTAACCACCTCATCAGTTCAGGGTACCGTCGGCTGCGGTGTAACCACCTCATCAGTTCAGGGTACCGTCGGCTGTGATGTAACCACCTCACCAGTCTGGGGTACCGTCGGCTGCGGTGTAACCACCTCATCAGTCCAGGGTACAGTCGGCTGCGGTGTAGACCAGCTGCCCAATCGCCAGTCGTGTAGACCAGCTGCCCAGTCTGCTGGTCGTGTAGACCAACTGCCCAGCCAGCAGTCGTTTAGACCAGTTGCCCAGTCGGCGGTCGTGTAGACCAGCGGCCCAGTCGCCGGTGATGTAGACCAGCTGCCCAGTCTGTTGGTCGTGTAGACCAGCTGCCCAGTCGGCGGTCGTTTAGACCAGCTGCCCAGTCGCCGGTGGTGTTGACCAGCTGCCCAGTCGGCTGCGGTGCGGCCCCAACGTGGCAGCGCCCATTGTCAGCAGCGCAGTGCGCCTCAAACCGAGCTGGGTTCTGCCGCTGGAGGCGGACAGTGATGAGACAAGCAACACGACCGAGACAGCTCCGCCGGCGGCCGGCGCGGGCCTGCATCGCTGCCCTGTCCAGCTGGTGGCGGCGATGCCCGCCTGGCGAGCCGGCTCGTGCTCACATCAGGCTGGAAGACCGGTCGGCTGATTCCGAATTGGACCGCCACCGCGCTGCAGCTGGGCCTCACCGGCGCCACGTTCAGAGATCGGCGAGCAATCGGACGGCCGGGCGTTCAGCGGAGCACAACAAGATTGTGCGATTAGTTTGCATCGATCTGGCGATTTCCTATGTGCTGTGGCCGAATGACCGGTTGCACGCAAAGCTACCCTACCGGCAACGTGCCAGATGTGTGCAGCTGTTAGTTTCGACGCAGCACCGTCACGTGTAAGTTGAACGGCTTTTTTTCCGGTGACGATCCAGTTTTGTCAGGGTGTAGATTACTTCCGAAGAGCCCCATGCGAAACTTGACGCCATCCTTGGTTCGCAAGTTACATGAGAAACACGGTTAATAGACAAGTAGTTCATAAATTGTCCGCACCAATAAATATAAAGAAGTCGTACTCTTTCACTGCGTAAACACAACCCCAACAAATTGGGCTCAGCCGAAGCCAACTGCTACTGTCCACGCATACAGCGGCTTCACGAGCTCAACACGCCAACAAATCCAACAACTTAACAAGAGCATGTCTACCAGCCGGCGATACGAGAACACAGTGCACGTAATCCACCCCGTCACATATGTCGTGGGTCCTTCGTCTTGACATATAATCCATCGTGACACATATGTCGTGTGCCCGGCGTATACCGTGCCATAACGTATACTCCACCCTGTCACATATACATATGTCGTGTGTCCTTCGCATACCGTGCCATAACGTATACTCCACCCTGTCACGTATACATATGTCGTGTGTCCTTCGCATACCGTGCCATAACGTATACTCCACCCTGTCACATATACATATGTCGTATGTCCTTCGTATACTGTGCTATGACCTAATCCATCCTGTCACAGATGTCGTGTGTCTGGCGTATACCGGGCCATGACGCGTCTCCTCCATAGAGGGATGAACACCACCTACTTGACACAACGTTGAATGAGTGTATGACAAATCACAAGAACCACCTCCATGAAACTCATTTTAACGCCTGCCCAGCCTGCCTCAGATAAGTGGCCAGGCATATTATGTCGGCCGCCTAAGCCCCGCATCCATCCGGTGCTATCCGGATAGATGCGGGGATAGCTAGATGCGGGGATAGTGCTATCCGGATGGATAGCTAGATCCATCCGGACGGATGGATCTAGCTATCCGGTGATTACTCGAACGACCTTTGCTTGTCGAATGTTGGATTCGAATACGTAAGGGCACCAGTTTGAAGTCCAAACACCATACATTCCCAACTTCTAGTACATTGCTGCTGAAGCGCCCCTGTGGTGAGCTAGACGTACGAGCTCGAAGAGTGCCATCATCATTTTTTGTTCGTGGCACTTCTGGGTTCAGAGAACTGATGACGCCCTGCATCTGCGAAATCAGTTGGTGCTCAGACTTCTGCCAGTCGCCCTTGTACACCGCTTGTTTCAGAATAATCCACATGACTGCAGGTGGTCGGACCTGAGGGCAGTTGGATGGATTGTCTGACTTGCCGACATATTTACATATTTGAGGATTTTCAGCTTTTCAAAATTTGTGATGATTTCACCAGTATATGGATTCTGACCAGGACGGACCACAAAACATAGTCTTCACCGGGGTATTTAGAAGCCTAAACGGATCTAAGGTGGTCCTGACACACCTTTCCCGATATAATTTCCCATCAGTCATGGCAATTCTCTTGCAAAACACTGGTTTAGTTACCTCCGGCGTACCTCGGAGGCGGATAGTCCTCCAGATCATAACCTTCCTCCGGTACATCCCTCGGGGCCTTGACCTCACTTCACCTGGGACACCAGGTGACCTCACTTCACCTGGGACACCAGCGTCAGGCCCAGTGTAGAATCACACGCTGCCCGGCATCTCACTATCAGCATAGTTGAAATAGGTTGTATCGTTTATTGCCACCTCGTGTTCACCCCCAGCCAGTATGGGGTCACGGCAGAGGTGGTGGATCTTTGAAGTATTCTTCTTCGTCCATTGCCATCTCATCCCCCCCCCCTCCCCAGTCACCAGAGGTGCACTTTGTCTCTTTCTGTACTTGAGACCAGTTTATGTTACAATTGTTGAGACAAGAATCTGGCAACGCTAAAATCTTCTGGAAAGTATCCCCTGGGATACGCCTATCTCGTGCTTCATCGCCGTCACCAGCATCCTCTTTGGTGCCTACGTCGTTTTGACAGCGAAATTTCCTTTCTCCATGTGCTTACCAACTTTTCCTTCTTCCACTCGCTTTATTACATCGGAAGCAGTGCTTCTTGGAACTCCCAATATCACAACATGGTATTAATGTGTCACTTTTACTTATCCGGATGTTCTTTTATAACACCAGAGATCAGCTGGCGAACTTGCTGACATGACAGCGCGCCATTTTGCACAGTGGCGTCCATCATTCAATCCCCAACATCACCAAAAGGACAAGTGCAAAGACCCTTAAAGTACGCTTGACCTAATATCGGACTTCCCTGACTATCCAGTTTCCGGCCGGAGATATGCACGTTTAAAAACGTTCAGTTTTCATGTAATCACCTGGTAGATTGAATATAGTTATCAAGGTTGTGTGATACCAGACAAATCAAGGAACAATCCATGACTTACTTGTATATTAAGTCTTAATCACTTTGGAACATGTAACGTTCTTCATCTACCACACTCCAATCTATTCCAATAAATTATGATTTTGTTCATATAGTGACGACACAATAGCATGAGGAAATGAAGTGCTGATAACCATGACTTAAGTCACATTGGATCAGCTCGGAAAAATTACGGTTGGAAAAAATAAGCCAGGCTTGGCAAGTATTTGGATCTACCAGATGAACTTGGCAAGTATTAGTGAGGCTGCTTTATGTTAATCGTGATTGCTCTGTGATAAGCTTTCACCACCCACTGAGAACGTTGGTAATTTGGTTGTGTTTGAGGTGAATTTGGAATTATTTTGCTCAAAAGAACTGCACACGTCTATATTAATCAAAAAATATAAATCAGTTTTTAAACAGAACAGGACATAACGTTCATCTTCAATGTGCTGTCAAGAGTGGTGAAGCCACCGAGGGTTACAGCCTTCCTAGTAAGGTCAGTTAGGTCATGCTGTGGAAGTTACGGAGGAAGGTATTTAAACCGAAAACCTTTAAGATAAGCTATTAAAAAAGTCCGAATTCCTGCTAGATTGCCTTTTTGGGCCAGTCTTGTATGCCAAGCAAAGCTTGTTGCTTGAACCCTGGCCCCACCTTTAATTGCCTGGAATTGCAGTTCAACGACAGAGTTTTCACCGACGGCTTAACGTGTCATCAGTGCACCGACATGGCCGCCCCTATGCCTCGTCCTCGACCTTATCGGGCTGGTTATCAACTGACCCTCCCAGCCGGGGGCTCTGCGGGCACGTGAAGCCACTCGAACCCTGTCTTGCCAGGACAGGGGAGACCAATGCAGGCCGGCACCTTAACCAACTGAACTACCCGGGCTGCTCATAAGCTAACATAACTGCCGTTAAATATTACACATGTTCGAAAATTATCCCGAGCTCAGGCAGATCTTCTAACAGAATGTTGAGAGGAATCAGAAACTCACATTCGAATGCTTGGGTGGAAACACAAAGCCTCCATGTTAATTTTTCCCAATGTTAATTTCCACTTCAATTTAATAAAATCCCCAAGCTGCTTTCCTCCCACTTAATCCCATCCATGCTGGGGGGGGGGGGGCTCGATAGAGTCCCCTAAAGTTTGCCTACAATAGCGGCCAAATCTGAATAAACGCAGACACCAAATATGAATTACCATAGTATTCATCTGCTTTGCATATCTTGTAATAATTTCAGCTCCAGATCGTCAAAGGTCATTGACCCCCCGAAACAGGTTAAAGGGAGTGATGTTCCAAAATATTCAGGATGCTACCAGTCATAGTTGTTGCAACATATAAGCACCAAACTTGGAACATGCTATCCTTTCACCAAGACGAACAATCGCCTGGCTGGAAATGTTGATTAACGTCTTGGTTACTGCCCTGGGGTGAGGCCAATCTCCGCGCATTTTTACCGCATTCAATGGAAAAAAATCAATTTGGGGGACAGTTCTCACGCCCAAAATGATAGGGAGCATGAGATAAACATTCTGGGTTAATTTTTGTGCTAAAGGTCAATGATATAAGGTCAGGTCACTTATCATGTATATTCTACGCAATGCCATCTCATTCAGAATGTTACTGTTCATCGCCAAATGATATCTGAATATGGTTTTAGCGCCGCCTAAGTCTTGCGACATGATATTGGATGACAATGAAATGACCTAAGATGACCAGACCTCGTGCGCACTGACCCCATTTGACCTCTCTTTGGAATTATTTGCCAATCAATGCACACTCAGGCGAAGGTTGAAAATATTGGTGCATCAATTTGTGCATTGTCCCAGCGTGACTTGAGATCAGGTCACGAGGTCAGAAGCTGGATGGTTTGCAATGATGTTTAAGTATCACATCAGTTCTTCCCAGAACACAATTGTATGCTAAAAAAATGATGTTCCGAACGTATTCAAGCTTCAAATTACTTCAATTCACCAAATGGCGTTACATAAGCTGACCTTAAAATTGTCGTATGTCAATCAGATATAAATATTTTGTTTCAATGATTCTGTTGGAAGAACCCGATGCATATATTTATATTTTCCAGGTTATACTCCAAGGCAAAGGTCATGGTATTGCGTTGACCTATTATGACCCTTAGCGACCTCAGCATGGTCGAAAGTGAAGAACTAAGATGCGATATGAACTCTAGACTATATTAGCTTTCCAATGACATTTTTCCCTCTCTTTTCTCTCTCTCTCTCTCTCTCTCTCTCTCTCTCTCTCTCTCTCTCTCTCTCTCTCTCTCTCTCTCTCTCTCTCTCTCTCTCTCTCTCTCTCTCTCTCTCTCTCTCTCTCTCTCTCTCTCTCTCTCTCTCTCTCTCTCTCTCTCTCTCTCTCTCTCTCTCTCTCTCTCTCTCTCTCTCTCTCTCCTCTCTCTCTCTCTCTCTCTCTCTCTCTCTCTCTCTCTCTCTCTCTCTCTCTCTCTCTCTCTCTCTCTCTCTCTCTCTCTCTCTCTCTCTCTCTCTCTCTCTTTCTCTCTCTCTCCAACATGCATGGTTCGGAAGCTGGTTTTCAAGCCTGATCCTGACCTGTCTTGATCCTTTTCACTATGCTAAATATATATACATTCATATATGTTTATTCTTGAATCACAATGTCGAAAGAACACATGTGCTGCCTTTTTTAAAAATAATTTCCCGGGACTTTAGTCAGGGCCCTTATATTCATAACTTTTCGTGACGTCAAAATCAGTCAAAATCAGTCAAAGTCAAAATGCAAATATAAGGTACGCTTCGGGCTCTCCGTGACCGGAGCTTTCAAACGGTGTTGTGCATTTGGAATTAGCATGCGAAGATCGGAAGTTAGCTCGGAAGTTTCAAGATACCCCCTCCGGCCCGGTGAAGATGGTATCTTGAAAGCCTCCTCCGGCGAGGGTTAACGTGAAGGTAGCGGACACTGCGGAACACTGATCCATCAACATGAAATGCGGCATCCAGGTGTGGATCAAGGACGTGCGCACGTGTTTCTATCGTATGCATTGTTTTGTTTGACGCCTGACATCGCCGTAGGATGGCCAAGCCGGACTATGATTTATCTGCGTCTGTGCCACCTTACTTCAAGTCAATGATTCTTGCCTGATGGTTCCTGCGCTTAGACCAGTAACATAAATTGACTGTAACCTCTGCACACCGGATGTTTAGAATTGAGCACGCTCGACTGCTGTTCATATTGCTATCTTGGGATACTGAGGTTAGCAGAATTCCTCTCTCCTTTCGGTGGCATTGTGCTGCGTACATTTTTCCGTGTCAGAGTGTAAGTAGAGAAGCTCAACACCAAAATATTTGGTATACCGATGCCACTGGCCACCGTATGCCACTGGCTGACTGACAAATCACAGGGAATAATTTGCGTGAAGTAGTCCCACATGAGACGCCCGTGCCGAATACACAACACATTTTATTAGGTGGCAAATCAACAAGTCATCCTACAGAAGCGCGACGTGGCAAATCCACAGGTTATCCTACACAAGTGCGACGTGGCAAATCCACAGGTTATCCTACACAAACGCGACGGATGTAACTGGAAACGACAACAAAGGTCAACGATCTGTGATGGCCTCATACAATGCTTCAAAAACACTGGATAAGCACATTTTGATATAAGACGGAGGAAGCGTACTCTTTGACCGCGGTGGGTGTCATAATTATTCACGGCGGGTATAAAATCTATTAACAGTGGGCTGCATTATGGGCTCGGCGAGGGATGAATAGCCTATCTCCTCCCTGAATTGTGTGCTTCGGCGAGGGATGAATAGCCTATCTCCACCCTGCATTCAGGCATGATGCGTGCCAGGCCAAGCCTGAAGCCTGATTGCTGGTGCCTTTGGACACGTCGAGCATGACAAACATCAAGCGCCGAAAGGTTAAACTCTGGTAAGGACCTCTCTTCAAGTACATTCCGTGTACGGCGGAGTGATCTCTCGTCGCAATGCGCGAAACTTCTCCCTGTGTGCAACTGTACTTCAGCGGCTATTTTCGCTTATAATTCATGAGACGAAGAATAAGAGATGCACATGTATATTATGTTGCGGAATTTTGCCACCTGTTCCTGAATGCTCGCTACTTATTTACAACTTAGCTATCACCTTGAGAATTCGATGGTGCATGCAGCAATCATATCGTATTATTATCGACAAGATAATAATAGTATTATATTATCGATGGTGCATGCAGCCAGGGGTCTTGTCGTTATGTGTGGGGGCCAGCCTGGTGTTTCCCAATGTCTGACCATCGACACTCCGAACACGTGTGGATAACGTCAGCAGATGGTCTTACAGAACATATCTGTATGTGCCGGGGACAGTGAACTTACCCGAGCAGCGGCAATACCATGTGCATGGCTATGCATCATGAACGTTTTCATGGTCCTGGGGAAAATGATTACTCGCTGTCTTGCTCGCTGTTCTCCAAATAATCCGCATATCAGTCCGACATACTACTGTCATACAGGCTCACTGGCTCACCCCATCCGAGTGAAGCATTCACTTGGCAGGGAAGTTCCAAAATATCCATTGCCAACGATATCGTGTACTCGTTAGCACAAGCACCCATCCGAGTACACATTCACTGGTGCTGGGTACTCGAACAGCGCGGGTAGAACCAGATGATGCAGAGCTGTTCGGCCCGCTGCGGGAAGGTTTCCCTTCATTGTGCTAAAACGCGCGTGACGGCCGCCATGTTTATTTTTCCTCTCGACAGCCATATCTCTGTATACCGTTCCACGCGTTTGAGAGAAGCGATGTGGGAGGGTCAGAGGTTTTCTCGCGTAAAATTTTGAAGATACCCAGAAACCTGATGGCAGTGGTGTGAACATGTTCTAAGGTTAAAGAAACTAGGGACTAGGAAAGTAGGAACTATTCGGGAAACTAGGAGCATGAAGTCAATTATTGAGTGTGTATTGCATTGATTGCATTGCACGAGCGCACGCACGAGGTGCGTAGTCATGACTTAGGTAATTGACGTCTCTCGTAGGTTTTCGTTCCAGATTACTTTCTCGGAAAGATCAGGATATTTCTGTTGGACTCCACACCAGTGGAATACTTAGTAAGTTGCTTTCAATCATTGTGCATTTCAAAATGGCAAATAGTCATCAGTTTACACTTAGCATTTAAGAACTTTTAAGGAAGAGCCAATTGTGCGAATCTTGTGACCGGTGCTGATGGGGTAGATTGTTTCGTTATGAACTCCTCGGAATATAGTATTGATTAGGGTATTCCAGAGCGTGTTTTTCGTCTGATGCTATCTTTCCCTGATATGCTTAACCCAAAGGGGTCCCTGTGGCATTTAAGACAAAACACTTTATGACTTTGCGAAGTTATAGCTGGCTTATTTTATCCTGCAAGCTGTGGGAGCCAAGAAGAGATCTTCCAACTTGTTGGTAGCGTTTGAACCCATCGTGTTGTGCCATGTAAAATTTAATAACAATGCAACAGTCGTCGACCAATGTGATATGCAAATTTAGGAATTGCATCTGCGAACCATGAATTTAGTATAATGAGCAGGGGCATAGCACAGATTGAGTCCAGGCGAGGGAGAACATTGATAGAGATCCCTTAACAATAGGACCTCCTTTGGGAAGGGGCCTCCTGTGTCGGCAAAGATATGCGCCAGTACGCGGGGCCTTCGGTATCGAGTATTGTTGCAATTTGGTTTGCATGCAAGATAACTTCATGACATGTTTTTCCTGTGCAAAGCCAGATAAAAGGTTAGGGTAGGCTGGACTGACCTAGGTTTGGTTTTTCTCTAGTTTTGATATTTTTCCTCCGGTGCACATGTTTTCATTGTGCATAGAGTCGCAGCACTTTGTAGATAAGGGTACCCGATATGCGCGGATTAACCCACAGTCACTGTGTGCAATTTACTCTTACCCATTATATTGTGCAGAGTCAAAACGTGATGGGAATAAGTGTGCCGATGTTTGCCTTGACGGTCGACACTACGAACACGTGAGGATGACATCAATAATGGTCACCTGATGTTCTGCAATGAGCCAGAGTAAACAGGACACACAACAGACCGCACTGATTAATAACCTTGCAATTGCAACCACAATCTGCATTGGAGCTACCACGTATTTAGGATAGGACGGAAAGAAAGAGTTTTAGTCTGATTCATGCCATGCAACAGCATAGGCTTTGGGACGATGCGCTCCCCCCTCCCTTCTCTGCGGTGGCGACCCCCACGCCTGTCCGTGAGTTGTGGTGCAGCTGCGGCAGCAGCGGCGCGACGCAATATGTACACTATATCTCACCATCGGTTAATACCAGCCTGCCTTTTATCGCAGCCTTGCAGGAGTATATCCGGAGCGAAAACAGACCTCCATTATCACGTTTCCCCAGCCACAAACATAATTAGCGACCGTTCGGTATTTGCCTCAGCAGACGGCCGGCGACGATTCGCGGGAGGCTGTCACCGTCACCGGGAGACCGGCGTCACCGTTACCGGGAGACCGGCGTCACCGTTACCGGGAGAGTGACAGCGTGCCGCCGTTACCGGGAGACCGGCGTCACCGACTGGACTCTGTGTGTGATGCTCGGCTGGGTTACTACACCCGCATCGTCCCAGCGGTCATTCTCCGACCGCTGCCCAGCGCGACCGAAAGCGCACCACTCTACCAACAGCGCACCACTCTGCTGACAGTGCACCACTCTACTGATAGCGCACCACTCCACTGACAGCGCACTACTCTACCGAAAGCGCACCACTCCACTGACAGCGCAACACTCTGCTGATAGCGTATCCCTCTACCGAAAGCGCACCACTCCACTGACAGCGCAACACTCTACTGACAGCGCACCACTCCACTGACAGCGCACCACTCCACTGACAGCGCACCACTCCACTGACAGCGCAACACTCTACTGATAGCGCACCACTCTACTGACAGCGCACCACTCTACTGACAGCACACCACTCTACCGATAGGGCACCACTCTACCGATAGGGCACCACTTCACCGATAGGGCACCACTCTACCGACAGGCAGCCACCTCCAATACATGTGTCAGTGCACCACTGTTCGTCGTGTATCAAGCCATGGGAACATCGCATGCACCCACTCTGTTCCGGATGCACCACGTCCCTAAATATCGCCTTCCATGCCCTGATACCTGGAACAGCAGTGAAGGATATATCTGGGAACACGGGGTGAGGGCAGAGCCGTTCATTGAAGTTGCCACCTGTCATGCATGATTTTTGGTTTCATGTTTAAATTATTCAAATTTGACGGAACAGCTCTACTACGACCTCCCTTCGTTTTTCCGTGCACGGTTGGCACCGTCGCACCGTAGGTGGGCCTCGGGTGGTTTTCGGCCCGCAGGGGAACACCCTTCCCTGGTCGGGGCGACGGTCGGGGACAGCGCACGACCAGCGCGCCGACTGGTCGCACTTGCGGAGCGCTTCCGAGGACTCCGGAACGGCTCTGCACCGACTCCAGACCGGCTCCGGACCGTCTCCAGATCGGCTCCGGACCGGCTCCGGACCGGCTCCGGACCGGCTCCGGACCGGCTCCGGACCGGCTCCGGACCGGCTCCGGACCGGCTCCGGACCGGCTCCGGGCCGTCTCCAGACCGTCTCCGGACCGTCTCCAGACCGGCTTCGGACCGTCTCCGGACCGGCTCCGGACCGGCTCCGGACCGTCTCCGGACCGTCTCTGCACCGTCTCTAGACTGGCTCTGCGCTGTCTCCGGACCGTCTCCGGACCGTCACCAAACCGTTTCCGGACCGTCTCCGGATCGCCGAGTCGGCTTGTTTACACTGGGCCGGCCCGGTGCAGTCGAGCAGGGCCAGTCGGAGCCGACCGTCCCCGACCGTCCCCGACCGGCGCCGTCCGACAGATCGCCAGTGAAATTTGCCGGTCCGGCTGCGGCCGGATCGACCAGGCTGTGTGCGAACTGGCGGCCGGCGCCGCCAAACAGGCTGGCCGTGATGAGGCCAGCTCAATAGAGCCTTGTTTCGAAGGGGTCGTCGTCGGTGTCAGGTCACAGCGATTCCGTGCTCGGCAGGGCAAAGGCAGTGCGACACTCATGCAGGTACGTCAAAACACCTTACGATAGCCGAGGTGGCTTTAACCCGCGAGTGACTGGGGAGGGGTTCCCCCATTTGGTTTTTCTGCTATAATATCCCAAACAGTTGAGATAACAGCTTCAGACTTTTAATAGCTTCAAATGAACACCCAGGGTACGTTGTGCGAACAATTGAACCGCAAGCTCATGTTAGGGTTCTAATCACGCCACATAGCCGTTCGTAGGCGTTGCATTTAATGTCTAAAACGGTGGCTTATTGTTATGAGGTACAATCGGATAAATGTGTGCTGACATATCAATCCAGGCACAGTTGATGTTCTAGAGAGGTCATTTTGTTACCATGTTACCTCGTATATCATGCTGGGTCATTTTTACATTATTTTTTTATGCAAATATAATGGCCACATAGAAGTGGAATACATATTTAGGTCGTTATCAAATCCATATATCGGTTACCAAAGGCATGCTTACCTGTGAGTTCATCATAGGTCAAGCATACATATATCTGTTTTAAGGTATAGCGCCAGGTCATGCTATAATGACATCATAAACTCGATCGCAGTTGCTGCTTGTACAGACTGAAACGGTTGCTTGTTGTCATCCGACACAATCTAACACTGGCAGGTCAATCCAGCAGTAAGTATTATAGAGAGGTCAGTGTCTATCGCGTGACCTCAAGTAGGACAAATTGGGTAGGGCAGAAAGAGCGAGAGAGAGAAAGAGAGAGAGAGAGAGAGAGAGAGAGAGAGAGAGAGAGAGAGAGAGAGAGAGAGAGAGAGAGAGAGAGAGAGAGAGAGAGAGAGAGAGAGAGAGCGAGAGCGAGAGCGAGAGAGAGTATTCTTCTGTGGCACATACGAAAGTGCAGGATCGTTTTTCCGAGTTTCTTGTAGAAATGTAGCCTGTGAATATGTATCGCATTGCACAGCGGGCCAGCAAGGCAATTTGGCATCTTTTCCTCAGATGACCTCACTTGACCCGAGAACAACAAGTCCAGACTCTACGATTATTGGCATCTAATGCATACATCGACCGACGCCTAAGTTTTATATTACTGTAAGACCCGTGTTTACAGTAAAAATATGCACTCCCGAAATCGGTGAACTATTGCCACTTGACATGGCCTGGGACCCATAGAAGTCTTGCCAGAATATACTGAGATGTAGAATTCGTAGCATATGCGAATAGTCATGTCAGTTTTTCAAGATCCTATTGAAAATGAGTGCTATAAAATTAATTGTATTGTAAGTTCAATCAAAACAATTCCCCTTGCTTCCGTCAGATGACCTAACTTGACCCGAGGCCAGAACGTGTTTACATGGACGACTTTAGATACACAGTGCATATAATCAACCACAGCTGATATTTTATGTTACCCTAATGTCTTGGTTTGCGCTAAAATTGTGAGCTCTCGAAAACAGCCAAATATTTTACTTGACATGACCTGTGATCTCACCATTGACCTGCTTGTAAACACATTTGTTTTCTCCAAATTAAAGTTATGGGGCTATCGAATACCGTTTGAATCGGAGTAATCGGTTCATTCGTTGTGAACATACAAGGTAGAAAGGGTAGTTAAAAATTACAACCAAGCGAAGATATGCCATGTGGTGGTTACATCTTCGAGGCATAGGTGGCGCTGTGGCGTATTGGAGCCGTGTGGTGTGCGTGACACGAATGCGTTTTTGTAGGGCGTTGGCCGAGGCGTTAACCTCGGGCGGTGAGGGGGAGGCGATGGCCGACAGTGGAAGTTGAAGTGGCATTGCAAATGGTTGTATGGGCTTAATCAGCGGCCTTCTGAGTGTGGGCTTGATCAGGGGCCTTCTGAGTGTGGGCTTGATCAGCGGCCTTCTGAGTGTGGGCTTGATTAGCGGTCTTCTGGAAGTTTGGATTCTAGTTGTATATTGACTATTGCGGTGGCAAGGACCGACCAATACAGCTCACGTCAAGCAGCCATCTCTTAATATAACAGAGACACCGAAGAATATGTAACAAAGGTGACTGCTTGGTTACTGGGACAAATACCCCAGTCGCTGCTGGGCTAACGTGGTGATTCAATATTTGGTCGAGGGCCGTTGCTTTGAAATATTTAAGGGAACGTCCATGAAACTCATGCGCTAGTGGGCCTATGAGCTACGCACCGTTTTTGCAACATATATTTCGCTCACCCCGCCCTTTTCTTTCCTCCCGATGTCTATTCAGCCGACTTAAGCACAATTTGGTACTGCTCTAGCATAATTGACGATGTCACAAACTCTCGCAAGGACAAAAGCGCTGGTAGGTAAATATATATGTGGGAATGCAAGGTTTATTTCATAACAAAATGCTAGGGACAGACTAGGTGTTCCTTTCTTCATCATAACCATAATATCATAACCTGCGTCATTGTGCGACTGAGGAGTCGTCAGTGAGCTACCTGGAATGGTTATTCAGTGCTCATGAGCGGTCAGTCAAATATTAGTAGCGTTCATTCAACTCTGAGGAGTGGTTGGTCAGCTTTGGCATCATACGCCTCTTATTTTTGTGCATTATTAGGATGCATTGACGAATGAAGACAGGCACCAGACTGTTCGTTTGGTTTTGTATTAGTGACAGTTTTAACGGTACCCTAACCTATCACACCCTAAGCCTGCCGTTGATCGCTACTTGAGGTGAAAAGGTGTGATTTGTAAGTTTATTTAAGCATAATGATACACAAATTTGATTTTATTCAATTACAAAGTGCCTTTATGCATCATAAAATGCAAACTAAAATAATTGAAAACCTAAAGTTGCTTTATGATATTATTTAACCTTGAACAATTCCATCCTAGTTCCCGAGACGATTGAAGTAATGATTTTAAAGGATTACATTAAGCATCAATTGCATACCATATAATGTAATATGTCTTTAAATAAGCATCAACAGCATTTGATTTATCTCAGCAAGTATTTCTGTAGAAATGTTTATATGCAAACATTGTTCATCTTCCTCGTATAATTAAACGACATGGGGAATTTACCTACATCAAAGTGCTCGAACATGGCGACGCCCATGGCAAAACGACATCACCATTTGGAGCGATTCAGCTAGGTTAGCTATGCCATTAGCTTCAACAAATATTTCGTAGTATAAGTTTTAACTGAATTATTCAAACAACGTATTGTCTATGATTGGCATGATTACTAATACTAAAATAAACCTGTATTAAGCTAGTAGTCAAATGTGAACCAGCATGCAGTGCCAATAGCATTTATCCATGAACAGCATTAACTCCAAGACGACCACGACAATTATTTAAACGCAATATTACGTTCGATATTAATACCGTACAATCTTAATACAACTATGAATGTAATTATCAAATATTAGTCACAGCTGATACTATGACATCGAGCACGCACTTTACTAATGCCAGCAAGCATTTCATGACAAATACTTACATGCTAAATATTGTTGAGTTGTGTCGCACAATTAGACGGCATGGTGAAGTTACCTACATCAAGACTCTAAAACATGGTTATACCAGTGAATGCCAAAAAGAGGTAATCATTTACACACAATCAGCTACATTTCCAACATCGTTAGTTTCAACGGGCTTTACAACCTCAACAGCAATGCATGTCTACTCTGGCACCTGTAGCCCGTGTTATCAGTATTATTTTCAGGATTACCTGCATTAATAAGCTTTCTGATAGGCTTACCACGCCGTTGATCTACTTGCGGTAACCCGATGGCATTATGTTGACTGAGATGTGTGATAATGCCGACTGTGAGCAATGGAGGACAGTACCAACTTCAAAA
Organism: Ashinkailepas kermadecensis; assembly: GCA_034440615.1. NCBI lineage: Eukaryota > Metazoa > Arthropoda > Thecostraca > Neolepadidae > Ashinkailepas > Ashinkailepas kermadecensis. Next base: position 11,500 of record JAOTOM010001920.1, on the reverse strand, counting down.
AAGACTGTTTCATACTGCAATATTTTCCCAAACTAAGTGATATCAATGCTAGGAAGACAGGCGGAACCCGATGCAGGGGTGCAGTGACATTGTAGCGGGCGGGTCCAGCTCCAGCAGAAGCAATCACATTAGGCCGGGTCATTACTCCACAGCAGTCATCATCAGTGCCCCAAAGTCGGCGACCGTTCGACTGCTGGAGCAGCATGTCAATGACCATGCCAACGGTACTGCTCGCATACATCAGCAGAGCATGTCTTCGGAGCCGACCGCTGCCCTGAACCGCGCCACTCGGCCATGCTCTGAACCACGCCACCCGGCCATGCTCTGAACCACGCCACCCGGCCATGCCCTGAACCACGCTACCCGGCCATGCTCTGAACCACGCCACCCGGCCATGCTGAGTGATGTCCGGTCAGTAATGTGACCCGGCCATACTGAGTGATGTCTGGTCAGTGATGTGACCCGGCCATGCTGAGTGATGTCTGGTCAGTAATGTGACCCGGCCATGCTGAGTGATGTCTGGTCAGTGATGTGACCCGGCCATACTGAGTGATGTCTGGTCAGTGATGTGACCCGGCCATGCTGAGTGATGTCTGGTCAGTGATACCCGGCCATACTGGTGATGTTGGTATACCGGCCATGCTGAGTGATGTCTGGTCAGTGATGTGACCCGGCCATGCTGAGTGATGTCTGGTCAGTGATGTGACCCGGCCATACTGAGTGATGTCTGGTCAGTAATGTGACCCGGCCATGCTGAATGATGTCTGGTCAGTGATGTGACCCGGCCATGCTGAGTGATGTCTGGTCAGTGATGTGACCCGGCCATGCTGAGTGATGTCTGGTCAGTAATGTGACCCGTCCATTCTGAGTGATGTCTGGTCAGTGATGTGACCCGGCCATACTGAGTGATGTCCGGTCAGTGATGTGGCCCGGCCATACTGAGTGATGTCTGGTCAGTGATGTGACCCGGCCATGCTGAGTGATGTCTGGTCAGTAATGTGACCCGTCCATACTGAGTGATGTCTGGTCAGTGATGTGACCCGGCCATACTGAGTGATGTCTGGTCAGTGATGTGACCCGGCCATGCTGAGTGATGTCCGGTCAGTAATGTGGCCCGGCCATGCTGAGTGATGTCCGATCGGTAATGTGACCCGGCCATACTGAGTGATGTCTGGTCAGTAATGTGACCCGGCCATACTGAGTGATGTCTGGTCAGTGATGTGACCCGGCCATGCTGAGTGATGTCCGATCGGTAATGTGACCCGGCCATGCTGAGTGATGTCTGGTCAGTGATGTGACCCGGCCATGCTGAGTGATGTCTGGTCAGTAATGTGACCCGGCCATGCTGAGTGATGTCCGGTCAGTAATATAGCAGCACAGTGCTTTATCACCCAAGTAAGGGTGATCTATGAATAAATGATTCAAAATATCTATTCAAATACACCATCAGCCTTCAAAGGCCTCAATCATTGTCGCGGTTTACCAGAAGTACCATCATAGGCCGTGACCGCGCCCGATGCTGGCCTGTTGACATGCCACACTGCAGATTGTCGTGATTGTCGCGGTTTACCAGAAGTACCAGTATAGGCCGTGACCGTGCCTGATGCTGGCCTGTTGACATGCCACACTGCAGATTGTCGTGATTGTCGCGGTTTACCAGAAGTGCCAGTATAGGCCGACCGGCCTATCTGGCCTGTACATCGCAGATTGTCGTGATTGTCGCGGTTTACCAGAAGTGCCAGTATAGGCCGTGACCGTGCCCGATGCTGGCCTGTTGGCATGCCACACTGCAGACATTGAGTCAGTTTCTCATCAACACAATTGGATGATCTCAGATTTATTTGGCATTGGCCAGCTCAGGTTGCACACGCAGCAGACTGAAAGCCTGTATTTTGTCACGGCAATCAGATTTGGTACGCACCGTCGGCGATACCAGCAACGCCATTTGGACGAATCCTCACCACTGAGACCTGCCAGATGGAGGAAGATTAGTAGTGTTGTTGAGATCCCCCGGCTTTTCCAAGCGAAACACGCTAGAGATACGAACAGAAACGGGCGTGTGGAGTGGGGCGAAATTTCGTGATTTATATCCAATTGTTGTACCTAGGAGTGGCAGGTGATCATCCAGGTCAGGTCAAAAGTCAAATCTTCGCAACAATCGAAACTTTTCACAAGTTGATCACAAACGTTTCCTAAAATGAAAAAGGATGTATGCTTTTAATATTATCAGGGTGTTCTCTGCGCTTCACAGCTAACATGACATCCCTCAAGCTCCATTTAGCACATGGGTCACGGGTCAGGTGAGGCCAAGGTTGAAAGCATGATATAATGTTGGTTTTACTTCCACCCACCCGGCGAAAAAATGGACGGCAATATCTGATTCACGACTTAATATGACCCGAGGCATCCTGCCAGGCTAAAAAGGGTCAGCCGATGTAAACATTGGTCAATGACCTCGAATGCCCTTGGAATAGTACATGGGCAAGGTCCGAATATCAATCCGGTCATCCATTAGCCTAGCCCGCACAAAATGTGCCGTGTTATGTCGCAGCGTTATATTAAGATACGATAATCCGTGACTTCGCTAAAAAATGGTCGCAGGTATTTCACTATATGGCATCGCTACTTGAGGTGAAACGGTGTCATTTGTAAGTTTATTTAAGTATAATGATACAAAAATGTGATTTTATTCAATTACAATGGGGCCTTTATGCATCATAAAATGCAAACTAAAATAATTGAAAACCTGAAGTTGCTTTATGTTATTCTCTAAACTTGAACAATTCCATCCTATGTCCCAAGACGATTAAAATAATGATTTTAAAGGATTATATTTGACCTGACATGACCCAACTAAAAATTGCCGAAGCTCCGAAAAAGACGCCCCAGAGGGTATCGCAAATTTCACTAGGGTCCGTTGAGCAGCTCGGACGCTACCCACGAAATGCCTCAGAGGGTTGCGTCCCCTTCACTGACTGGGGTTAAGCCTTCTAGCCACTATTATCTAATAAAATGGAGCGCGTTTAATAGCAAGCTGGTTATTGGAGCGCAAATATGACTCAGACAGGTTGCTTAACCCGCGCCGTCTCGGGGGGTTGTTATCCCCCCTAAGGTTTTCCACAGATAGTGAAAGGACGGCGCGTGGCAGCGCGCCGAAATTTGGCATACCTTTTCCCACATCAATTTGCCATGTTATGTCAAAATTTTTAGGTCAGATCATCTAGGGTCAATGAGTTAGTGAAGGTCAAGTGAGGTCACCTCGCAAAAAAGTTCAACCAGTCGTCACGCTTTAACGGATAAAGATAATGTAATGAAACTTTCAACGTTTGCTTATCTTTAGGGACACAACAAAACGCATCAGAGGAATTTGTTTCCCGTTTTTTGTTGCTCATTAGTTTTGCATATTTGCCTATTAGAGTTAGAATCGAAGATTCTGGCTAAAGTAAGCATTTTTATTAGAGCAAGTTGACTTCTAACAGCGTTTTTCGGTCTGCTCTACCCTTTAGAAAAACCAAAATTAAAGAAAACTTTAAAACTCAAAATTTTGGAATTTCCAAAAAACAAAATTTTGATTTTTGGGTGGCCAAAAATTTGATGGCCCTGGTCAATTTCGTCTTCCTTTTCTGATTCCAAATAATTTTCGGTTTTTCGAATCTCCCCCAAAATGAACTCCCCAGAGCCAAAAACATGATGTAAGTCGTGAAAATCTACGCCCCCTAGTGACGTCACTTTTGGGGGAAAACATTGGGGGTGGTGTCTGGCCCTACTCGTCTAGCGCTTTCCGATGACACCTCTTTCGTTTTCGTGCGACGCTTAGTTTGGAGATTAGAGGGGGGTGTTTATCCACCCCCACCCCCCACCCCGAGACGGGGTGTGAGGATCCAACCGGAGAGACGGGTAATGACGGGTAATGACGGGTAGGTCGTGTTCCAGAAAACACAGTGCTACACTCTCACAGTCCACTCAGGTGTACCGAGAGCCCACTTTCGTGACAGTCGCGCCGGCTGAAATCAGCGTCGGCCGACAACCCTGTGTCGCTCCGCACTGCCCAGTGAGACGTTCTGTTTGAACTGCGCCCAATACGCGACAAACCCAGCGGCCGTAATGACAACGGGCCACCGGCGGCAACGCGTGTCCAGGCGGCGGTCGTGATCCGATCGCTGTTTGTCCTGCATTGATTGGCCGCCGAGCAAGCACTGGCGACCGCCGGCCCGGCTTTGTTCGCGGCAAACCGATTTGCGGTGCGGCTATTGTGTCGAGGGTCTCTCTCTCGAGAGAGAGGCGCCCTCTAGAGGCGCCGCTAGAGGCGCCGCTCTCCACGGGTAGCGCCGGCGACTCCATCTACTGTGCTCTCGCCTCTCCGCCGAGAGCGGCTGACCGTCAAGTGTAACTGGGGAATCGCGAGACTGTGGTCTATTTCTTGTTCATCGTTCTATCTGTTTTGATTTTCGCTGTCTGTCCGCAGACAGTGGAGTGGTCGCGGGATGACTCCTGGCTTGCTGGCAGAGATGGAAGGGTGGCCAGAGTGATTGCAGAACCTGCACTTCCGAAGTCTGAATCTGTGACGGTACTCCCAAGTGGAAGCTCTCCGCCACATAGTGAAGGCGGTCGAGTCTGGAGGCCGCAGACTGTCTTTGTCACTATGGGCAGATGTTTTCTATTTACTATAATTACGCCTGTAAAGAAAGGCGGGGAACCCGTGGTCAATGATTGTGCAGGCCCTCACCGAGCCGCTCATGGGCTGCTCGGTGAGGGCCTGCACAATGGGCTGTTCAATCTGTTTTGCTCCTAGGTGTGCACTTGGTCCGTAGGTGGCAGCACCGCCGCGGCGGGGAGTCGGTACTGGCGCGAGGGATTAGAACGGTTTTCCTTTTGGAAATCAATACGTATCGTATTGTGGGTGATATGACCTAAGAATGTTTGATACACAGCACATAATACATGAGGATATGCATATGATACCCTCGTCATTTATATCAAAGAAAAGCATCAAAAGATTGTTGTTTGGTTGTCTGGCTTCGACACGTTGCAGTAGGAGATGACAGTACCATTACCAGTTTATTTTGTAAACTGCAGTTCAATAGTTCATTAAAAGGGAGCATACGTCCATCACGAGGACACTTTGCAAGCTTCAAGTGAATAATTGATCCATGGATGGAAGCTACCTCCGAACAAGAATAGCATGTAGTTAGAATAACCGGTGTATATGACTTACCGATATGGGTGCCAATCAAGTTAAGGTAACATTTGCCACATTAAAACATCACAATATTGCGGTGCAAATGACACCAAAGTGCGTACCCAAATTTAGTCGTAGTAGCCGATATATTCCAAGCTCTTGGGAGTATATTCGAAGAAGAAATACACCCTGCACAATGGATTACTGCATCAGACGAAGCAGCGTAGAATCCTGTTATTTTTATGCATTGTTTGATTTGAGACCAAGAGCATGGCAGCAACTCTACCTGTTGTGGGGAAATTCCATGCACCTCATCCATTGCTTGACGTGATTCCGAGTGTTTTACCAAATAACAAACTGCCAATTTGTGAGGGCATTATCAGGATTATTGTACTACAATAACGGTTGGGAAGACCAGACATATTGTGTTTACCGAGAAATGTGTAGCTGTAGAGAAGATCCCTGAGACCAGTTCTCTCAATTCATCGCGACGTAATTAAAGGAACTTTACTTTATCCCGACAAATTTACCTGGACAAAATTATCGCGGCTTCATCCTATGTCACGATACATAGTGAAATCCATTTTTTTCAAAAGACCTTTGGCACCAAGAAATAACTATGCACATCCTACAAATGAAGACAGACGATGGTGACTGGCTCTCAATGGCTAAGCTGCGATGTGCCTTCGGCAATGAAAATTATCATGAGTAACCATGGCAGCGAAAGTAAAAACGCATACTGCCTCCGCTTCCAACTTCGGATTTCTGATCGCCGGAGAACTGTTGCAGTTCCACCAATAGAAATCAAAGTAGGATTCAGAAATTTACGAAACCGGAGATGAGGTTTCCTTGGAGCGGCACCTTTGGCCGGCTGACGGCGCTATTTTGTCGGAATGGCGGCCCTTGATGGCCGAGGCGGCCCACCGCTTCCTGGGCGGGACGCGCAGTCGGAATGGCGGCCATTGATGGCCGAGGCGGCCGACCGCGTCCTGGGCAGGACGCGCAGTCGAATATTCGCCGAGATAAGCGGCCAGCCGCCTTCTGGGGGGGCGTCAGCCTTTCGTGTGTGTGTTGTGGGGGGGCATCTCTTCTAGTAGGGGACGGCCTTGCTAGTAAGAGTGGACAGCAGACGTGAATAAATATATTATTTTAGGAGCGCCAGACTATCCATCTAGATTTCAATAATTTCCATCTAAGTATTAGGCCTATGTTTAGGCTACTAGAGAAAGAAAGCTTTAAGCTGATTGCGTTCATTGCTCAGCTTCCCCTCCCCCAGTGGCGCAACCGGGGGGGGGGGACGAAGCGGGTCATGGATGGTTCGCGGGAGCACCCAGGCGGCCGACTTCAAGGGGCAAGCACAGGGAGTCCGTAAGGGCTTCCGAACCGACGAAAGGGGCCCGGGCTGACTGAGAGGGTATGGAGGGCCCCTATTGAAATATAATCTGGTCAGATCAGCCATCAGCAACCCCACTGATCCTTCAGGTAGCAAAAAATCCTACGCAGGTAGCAATGTTCTGAAAGGAATTGTGAAATATAAAATTAGTTTATAACCTAACGCGCATAATTTCCGGTCCGCCTTCTATGTCGGTGAAACGATGCGCCTAGTAAGGGAAGGTTCAACGAGCATTCATATGTGATTCAACATATTTGGGGGATGCACGTCTCCGCCGTTCCTTCAATCCCCTAGGTGAACACATGACGGAGCACCATTTTGTTATGAACCACCCCGAGAAATGTGTCAAGTTCAATATAGATATGCTAGGTACAGCGAGTGACGGCGCGGGATTCAAAATCGCAGCAATGTATTTGTGAGCTTAAGCTGGTTATTAATTATAACCAATCGTTATGAAACGCAACGAAAAATGGCATATTTATTGATTGTTTCTTGTGTGGTTGTTGACAAGGTACTGGAGATTGTTGCGTTTATTCAGTTACTGTCCTAGTAGGAAGACCATAGGAACTGTTTACATACTGTGTGACTGATAACCTTCATGTTTCAACATTATGCTCCATTCCAACGAAACGTCGGAATGCAGCTTCGCAATTTGTATAACCTGTAGTCTTAGCTGACCAGTGAAGATCAACTTAACTTATCTGTGTACAGTTGCACGAGATTTTCAAACTTCCGTCACCCCGTTTTTGAGAAAATCCAGGTATACATGACTGCACTGCATGACGGCGCCATCGTCGCTCAGCCGATTCTTTTTTTGCGCTACCCAAGATTAAGATCGATTTTCGGCATGTTTACTCTTACATCTCTTTTGTTCAGCAACTAAAGCACAAAGGTGCGGCCCAGCAAATTTGCACAGTTGATGGTGTCACACACTACTATGCATCTGAGTTTAGTGCCTATTTGTAGAGTATGATGGTGTGTAAGGGAATGCGTCTTGGGAGCCAGGTATTCTTGGCAGGGTCGCAACCTGTGGATGCACGCGAAAGCAGTTGTGCAAACGATAAGAGCCATACCATCACATGTGACGCTAGTGTGAATGCGGTTGAAAACAAGCTATTCCAAATGTTTGGTATTTGGTACAACATTTCATTACAATGGGTTATATTTTTAGGTTGTGATAAATCGTGTCCAACAGTATGCAAACCCCTACAAACGGTGTTTGACTCTTACCATTTTGCACAACTGTCGTGCAGTACATTCTTCAAAAGTAATCAACTGGTAGTGCCGTCATATCACTAAATATGTGATAACATTGAATTATATGCAAGTCAGGTGGTGGTATTCGATGAGATCCTTGTCTCTCCTGATTTTGCAAATACATTGCCATCACCGACTCCAATGAAGTGCCTCAATTGCATGACTTGTACAAGCACAACATGAGCATCGGACGTCACACAAATTCCCTGCTAAATATGAAGTCAAGTCACGGCATGATGACTTAGCCAGCAGGCAATCGCAACGAATCAATGACACTGCTTCTAAGGCACCTTGATACTAAGCTCCAAAGAGCTTTAGTGTAGGTCTTGTGTGATATGTGGGGTGCGATAATGTAGGTCTTGACAGCTGGTTGGACGTTTTGGGTACGATTACAGGAGGGCTTGTCACCTAATGCGAACCGGAGGACGAGGAGGGAGTCTCTCTCTCTCTCTCTCTCCTTCTCTCTCTCTCTCTCTCTCTCTCTCTCTCTCTCTCTCTCTCTCTCTCTCTCTCTCTCTCTCTCTCTCTCTCTCTCTCTCTCTCTCTCTCTCTCTCTCTCTCTCTCTCTCTCTCTCTCTCTCTCTCTCTCTCTCTCTCTCTCTCTCTCTCTCTCTCTCTCTCTCTCTCTCTCTCTCTCTCTCTCTCTCTCTCTCGCTCTCTCTCTCTCTCTCTCTCTCTCTCTCTCTCTCTCTCTCTCTCTCTCTCTCTCTCTCTCTCTCTCTCTCTCTCTCTCTCTCTCTGTCTCTCTCTCTGTCTCTGTCTTTCTCTTTCTCTGTCTCTCTCTCTGTCTCTCTCTGTCTCTCTCTCTCTGTCTCTCTCTGTCTCTCTCTGTCTCTCTCTCTGTCTCTGCTCTCTCTGTCTCTCTCTGTCTCTCTCTGTCTCTCTCTCTCTCTCTCTCTCTCTCTCTCTCTCTCTCTCTCTCTCTCTCTCTCTCTCTCTCTCTCTCTCTCTCTCTCTCTCTCTCTCTCTCTCTCTCTCTCTCTCTCTCTCTCTCTCTCTCCTCGCTGGCTCTGAGTCACCACCATGCTACCCATCTGCCCCGATCGGATTAGCCAGCACGCACGTCTCCACAGCGACATCAACAGCCAGACCACCGGCAGGCTCTTGATATATGGCACGTCGTACTGCGCCGCCGACTCATCGCGAAACGCCATCAGACTCTCGACAGACTCATCGAGTACCATCAGTCTCATCAGGTCTCTCGTAGCGGCGACTTCACCGCCTCGTGATACGGCACAGTTCGCTCAGACGCCGGCGCCGATCGTTGGTTTGATGGAACAAAGTGGAACCCATTTTGAAGGGTCATACAGATTTCGACTCTCAGGGAAAGCAAATATGGATATGTAGACGCAAGTCGTATGTGCATCCTACCCCATGATTTAATTCCTGGATTCACTTAGTTCTTGATACATGACTTACTTATGTAGGTACTTCTCAAGCTGTTCAAACAAAACTATTCTCTGCATAGTGAATTGTGATTACTTTGTTTATGTGAAAATACGGGATGTTCCAAAATCTGGGGCAGTGATCTTCAAGTATTTCGATGTGTCTAGTATTACTATAGTAAATAATTTTTTTTAAAGTGTGTTATGTGTGGCTATCACTTTTCATGTTTGCTTCTTAAATGTGGTTAAGTTAACCTTCAAAGTGGTAAAGGTGAATTCCCTTTTGAAAAATACAGGCTGTCACAGAAAGTTGGTGTGGCGTGCCAACCCAAATTTTAAGTGGTGTGGCCATGGCCATACCTGTCATATCCGCCCATGCTCATCAGCAGTCTTTTGCTGTTTCCACTTTCTGACCGCCTCTCGAACGATGCGTGGATTTTGTCAACCTTGATACTGGAACTAGTGGGAATGATGCAATTTTTCAGGAGCGAGCTCCACCCATGATCTTGAATCTGGTGCAGTTTTCCTCGTCTTCGTACATCTGGAAGAATGATGAGAGTTGGTTAGTATGGAAACAACGAGAAATTCGGATGTGACATGTTAAGTGAATGTTTACAACAGAAAATCAATATCTGTAATACGAATTAACTTTTGTTAATATTTGGCCCCCAGAGAACCAGGAGCACCAGGAAAATATAAGGTGATATCAATTGCAACCAAATACACTCCTTATTTGTCCATCCTAACATTAGTTTACGACTAGCGGTGCCCTGCTGATGACTGAACTATGATAAATTCGGAGTTCACTCAGAAATTAATGTTTCGGTTCACATGTCCAACTTCCATAGGTGTAGGTTTTGCGTGATCTCACACCTGCAAGTATAGGTCTTCTGTGATCCAACATTAATGAGTGTAGGCATCCAGAATCCGTAGGCGTAGCTTATATGCTACGCGGCATCGGTAAATCCACGTGTTATGCCATCCCACATCAACAGATGTATGTTTGATGTGATCAGTAATTGTTGGAGTTCGGTTTGGTTATTGCACATTACCATATTGATTTCAAGCAATGTGGCAGCCTTCACGATCATCTTGCTTGACCCAGCACTGAAAATTTGTTTACACAGTTTGGGTGTAAACCCGTAAATGGGTGTTGCTGAACCGGTGCGAAATTACGCTTGAGACCGGGTGTCGAAAAGCTACCTGCATCAGGTGTGCAGCAATACCTCTACAAGGCGTGAACATCCATATTTACACTTGTCTCTTGGGTAGCACTTCAGAACAACCACTCGAGCGCCTAGAGGTGCTACAAACGAGCGAAAACACCACCGCCGGTCCCGCATTTCAAACGTACACTCACCCCTTCGTAACGCCTAAGAATAACCCCCGCTCGAATGCTAAACCAAGTGAATACATCTTTAAGGAGTGAAAGTACTCCACAACTTACTCCATGCTCCATGCACAACTCCATGTACTCTTCGGTACCACTTCATGAAACACTTCTCTCGAGTGATGCACCTGAGTGAAATCACGCGGGTGGGGTGCATTTAACATACCTATTTCAGGTGCGTGCAGTGTGTGCCGCCGATCCCGTTCTCTATTCCACAGCTGTAGTCCTGTAGTGTTTTCACGACCCAGTGGACTTTGCATTCACATTGTGATATTTCATGGACACAAAGCGTTTGTAAGTGATGGCATGTCGAGAAATAGCCTCTGTATGGTATGTACCTTAATTTCCACCATTAAGGGATATAACATGGATGGATTCACATGCTTAAACGCATGCGCCGTACATTGTATTCAAACTGGAGTATGGTTGTCAGCCACTGCTGTCCCGCCGATACAACATGAAACACGTCACCATGAACGTCCAAATCGCAATGGTCAATGCCATCTAAATGCACAAACCGGGAATGCTGAACCACAGCAAGGCTAACTAGAAGAAGTAGAAACCTACCCCTTGGGTGGGTTGCGGACGTCGTGTAACTTCTTTTGGTGCCCTGGACAGCGAAAGAACGGGGGAACAAATTTGTGCACCGGTTGACGGCGGACGGGAAAAAATGGCGCACACGCGATATCCATTCATACGATCCTACGCTCTGATAAGGATCATAGTTGCACTGATCTTTTATGTCTTTATGTCTTTTATGCTTAGACCCCGAGTGAAACTTGCGGGAAAATGAGTATGATTCACATCCTTGCCCGGGGAAATTATACCTGTGTAATGACCACATGATCTAACGATCATGTCATGGAAGGATCACATCATGGAAGGTCATGAATTGG